>JAVKPL010013771.1:0-76427 GCA_032173675.1 Gastrolobium villosum | reverse complement strand
TGTGTGGCCTCGACTCAGTTCAGGTCTTTGCTATTCCAAGCGAGTTAGGAAGCTTGACTGTGCTTAGTGTTCTTGATCTTTCTTGCAACTACCTTTCCGGTGAAATTCCGCAACAGCTGCAAAATTTGAAGCTTGGTGAGCTGAATTTGTCAAACAATAAGCTTTCTGGAGATATTCCGCCCCTTTATGCCAATGACAGGTATAGGATGAGTTTTCTAGGAAATCCTGGCCTCTGTGGCCATCTCTCTGGGCTTTGTCCAAGCTCTGGGGAGAGTAAGAGCAAGTACCGAAGGTATTTGTGGATTTTCCGTTCTATATTTGTGCTTGCTGGAGCTGTGTTCATCATTGGGGTGGCCTGGTTTTACTTGAAATACAGGAACTTAAAAAAGTTGAAAAAGGGGTTTAACATTTCAAAGTGGATGTCGTTTCATAAGCTGGGCTTTAGTGAGCTTGAGATTGTGAAATTGATGAGTGAAGACAATGTAATAGGAAGTGGGGCATCTGGGAAGGTCTACAAGGTAGCGCTTAGCAATGGTGAGGTGGTGGCAGTGAAGAAATTGTGGGGAACTGTTGGTTCTAAAAAAGATGAATTTGATGTTGAAGTTGAAACACTAGGAAAGATTAGGCACAAGAATATTGTGAGGTTGTGGTGTTGCTGCAACAGTGGTGATAACAAGCTACTGGTTTATGAGTATATGCCAAATGGGAGCCTTGGTGATATGTTAAAGAATAGCGAGAAAAGCTTGTTGAATTGGCCAACTAGGTGTAAAATTGCTATTGATGCTGCTGAGGGGCTTTCTTATTTGCATCACGATTGTGTCCCACCCATTGTTCATAGGGACATAAAATCTAACAATATATTGCTGGACGGAGAGTTTGTGGCAAAAGTTGCAGATTTCGGAGTTGCCAAAATTGTTGCAGGAGTCAACCAAGGGACAGAATCCATGTCTGTGATTGCAGGATCGTATGGCTACATTGCACCAGGTTTGTGAAATTTTAAATTTTTTTTACATTAAAATTGAATTTTCAATCTTTATGCTATGTTCTTTTGTTTTTGATAAATTCATACTATATTAAAGAAACATCAACCTGAATCATTAAGCTGTGCATTTGTTAATGTCTGTGCTTCATTTGTCTATAATTTAACTGGATGGATGCTACTTTATTGTGGTGCAGAATATGCATATACTCTTCGGGTGAACGAAAAGAGTGATATTTATAGCTTTGGTGTGGTCATTTTGGAGTTGGTAACTGGAAAACCCCCTATTGATGCAGAGTATGGAGAAAATAATCTGGTAAAATGGGTTTCCTCCGCGTTGGAAAAAGAAGGACTTGACCATGTGATTGATCCTATTCTTGATTCCAAATATAGTGAACAAATCAGCAAGGTATTGAGTGTGGGGCTTCTTTGCACAAGCTCTCTTCCAATAACACGCCCTTCAATGAGAAAGGTGGTGAAAATGCTTCAGGAGGCAACAACTGTTCCCGAATCCACTAGTGTTAAGAGTGGAAGTCTTTCCCCTTATTACAATGATGGGGGAAACGTAGTTTGAGAAATGTGCTAAAAAATAGACTCTTAGCTATTACTTTTTCTATATGGCATTGGTCCATTTAGTACGTATAATCTTGTAGTCTAGTTAGGAACCTCTTCTGTTTAGGGGATAGTTACTTGAAACAGCAATTGTAAGAAATGGTTAGGGACTAAGAATTTTGAATGAGGCTATTGTCTCAATTATTATAAATCGAAATGGTATAATTGCAATAACATAAAGATTATATTTATAAATTTTTTATTTATAAATTCAACTATTTATTTTTGGAAATATATTTGGTTAGGAATATATTTTCGGAATATATAATATAATTTGTAAAAATTTATAAATAAAAAATTTATAAATATAATATGGAAAATGAATTCTTAATGTTATGGGAATAAAAGTAACATTCCTACGGGGAGAATGTGAGATGAGGGGAAAAAAAAAAAAACTCATGGTCCCGTATCCTTGCTATTTCTGCAGGAATTATATAACGTAGCCCTGTAAACGAATATCTAGTTGGCGTTACGTTTTTGTTTTACAGAGGTATCGTTATCTATACATGTTTATCCAGTACGGACGTCCGATAAATTATTAGTTAGGTCCACTGTCCACGTCAACTTCGCCAAGTCTGTGCCCTTTCATTTTACATAATAATTAAGGTTATTTTAAAATAGAATTTTGTTCTTAAAAAATAATGTAAAATGTATCAATCTAAACTAAATTAGAGTATAATAATTTATAATAAAAATATGCATATTTAAATTTAATAATTATAGGGTTTTATATTTGTTATGTAACCTAACATAACTTCATTTTCCTATATACACGTTAAAGAAGTGGGGTTCACATGTTTTTCTTTTTTTTCATCATTCCACTTTCTCTCTCCCTTTTATTGTGTGTGTTGGAAACAAAACTTATGTCATGTAACATAACATTAATAAAACCCATAATTATATGATTTTATCTTGTTTTATTTATTTGTAATAAGGGGATGGTTTTATTTACGGCTAAAAAGTTTTACAATTCTTACTATTAAATTAAGAGTTTTATAAGAGTTATGTTATAGGAAAAGTGTTTGTGTTATGTTATAGAGATTCGTTTTGCGTGCCAGAGTTTTTTTATTTTTTTGCTGCGGACCCCATAAAATTTTGTGAGTATAGGAAATTTTTTCTGATCATGTTAAATTATAGATGATAAACCCTTAAATTAATTATCCTTAATCTAATGATTATAATTTGTTAAAAATTAATAATTAATAAGTGTATTCAATAACGGTTAATCTCTGCGACAATTCTCATTAAATACACGGTGAGTCAAATGCTTTACAAGCGAAGGGCATATTACAAAAGACCTCCTAAGGTAAACTGTTAAACTATAATTTCCTGTAAGATCCTCATGCTAAGAAAAGAATACAAATCTAAATCTACTATAAACAAATAAAAACCATGTGACATCAAGACCTAATACTAAACATGTGACAACCGGTCCCAGATTTTAGTTTTTGGGGTTTTTTTTTTTTTTTTTTGGATCGAACACAAACACACATGAACAATCATAAAGTAATAGAGATGGGGGGGGGGGGGGGGGGGGGGACACGGACACGCTAAATCCTGATTCATCCAATACGATTTATATTCAGGAATATTTATTATATTTTTCTTAGCGCACTTATTATAAGTCACTTAGTTTATAAGGAAAATATAAATATGTGTAGAAAACTCTAAGCAACAATAGTTATTCATTAGTCCAAGTTTAAATTACTAAAAAAAGAAAAAAAATATATAAAATAAGCTCAAGGCCGACAATAGTACCATGTTTCCAATGTCCTAGGGGTATTGCCCCCACACCCTCGTCAAGGCGGCTCCCTTGAATCTCCATCCCTTCACCAAGGAGCGAAACTCCCGTTTGCTTTCTCGAAATTTCACCAATAAGAATTGTCATCTAAATGTAAAATATGAACTATACCCAATGGAACTTAACATCTCAACTTTTGTTGTAGAATAGGGATTTTGAACGTATAAAAGCAGTTTTTCAAAAAAAAAGTTTAAAATAATTCAAAATAAAAAAGATTTACCAAAATAATGCATTTAAATGCGCATTTAAAAGGTGCACGTTCAAGTTGCACATGGAATAGGGGCGCGTTTAAGCATTGGACTAATCGATGTTTTCCAAGTGGTTCAAACGAAATTAGCCACAATTAAATCGTTGCTAAAATTCATTCAAAAAGTCAAACCTAACTAGCCGCGCACTACGAGTCATGCATGGCTCAATAAAAGTTAGCCATAGTTGTATTGTAGCAAAATTACCGTGGCAATTATCATTGTCCAAACTATTATTTTCATAATCATTTATAGGTTTTCCATGTACATAAGTATCACTCTTATTTTCATTTTCAAAACATGGAATATGAATATGTAGGATTGTCAACTATGGAAAGTTTGGATGATAATTCTTCAACTTGATTATCAACATCAATGCGATTTTCAAGAATGATTGAGAATTCACAATTCAAGGATTTTTTCTCTTCTTGAAAATCATATACATCTTCAATGAAGAAAATACTTTGTAGAGAAGCCAAATTTCTATTTTGCAAATTCAACAAGCCATCATTTAAATCATCATACGACATTGCAAATTATCATGTGGAGGAATATAATCAAGTTCAGAATTTGTTACTTTAACTTGAATGTCATCATCTCCATACTAAGGTTCTAAGTATACTTGATTACTGTCAATTCCTTTTTGAGTATTTCTGTCAAGATTCTCTTCCTCTAGTAGATTTTTCTCTATTTGCTCTCTCTATATTCATCTCCATGCACAAAGTTATCGTTAACAACATACATAGCAACAACAGTATCCCATATATCTTTACAAACTCTTATAACATTTGATCTTGGCATATGCATCACCACACTAACTTTTTCTAACCATTTGCAAGAAGACAAAACATCTTTTATTATGCATTCTTCTATTTTCAATAAGGAGCCTTTATCTACAACATGCCATATATAAAGATGAATTAATTCCATAAAAAGCTTTCATTCTTCTCATCCAATAATCAAATTTATCACCATCAAAGAATGGTGCTTTATCACATTCAACCTTCCATTTTACAATTTTTCTAATGGTAGCCACAACAAGGATCTTTAACTCTAAGCAGTTAAGCCTCTAACATAGCACTAAGCTCTTATACCACTTGTTAGGAATGTGGCTTCCATACTCAAGAGGGGTGGGGGGTGGTGGTGAATTGAGTATTACAATATTTTTACAAAATCTCCATTTTGTTTATGAATAATCATTTAAGTAAACTTTGATATATGAAAAAATAACTAATACATTTGAGCAATCCATAACATATTATATATCACAATTATAGAACCTATTGTAGCATATACAAGATATTAAAGTAGCTCTTATAATGCTAAAACAATAGGAGTTAAGGGTTTAGAAGATTGCAAAAACTATTTATCCTGGTTCGGTCACTTCCACTTGTGACCTATGTCCAAATTGAAGTCGCTTAATCAAACTTTTCACTAACGGTTAAGCTTCACGGGTGCTTGATGTAACACCCGTGTATACCCGGTTTGTTATCATATTACAGTATTAAGAGCAGCTCAATTAAATGCGTAAGCTAACTTTTTCTTTTCAATTATTACGTCATTATTATTAACCAAGTTGATTACTCATTTCTCTTTCCAAAATAATGCTTGTATGTATTGCAATAAATAACTAAATGAAATACCTCATAACATATATAGAATTTAAGTCACGGAACTACAACACGTAGAACAGATCCAATCCAAATACATAAATACAACTCAAAATAAACCAACAAGTCTGGAATCAAAGTGGCAAGGACAACCCCCATGCTCACCAAATAAACAGCATAATTATCAAGTCTCAATACAAGAATCATAATAGGAAATTCAGGCATAATCACGTAAAATAGCTAAATCATCAAATATGCATCTGTCAGCTCAGCTTCGGCCTCCTACAGCTCGAGGTATCAACCTCCGAGGTACCTGAACCTGAAAATGTGCCCAATGTTGGGAGAGATCTCTAAAAAGAAATCTCAGTAATACAAGGGATCCTCAAGGATCTTTCCACCCCAAGCTCACTTATATGTGCAATATAAGTTCTAAAACAGTAAAACAATATAAGTTCTAAAATCTGTGCAATGCAACGCAACGCAACATATAATCATGTCATGTGTCATAATCCTTCTGGCCAGAGAATAAACATGTGGGAATTGCATACGTCTACAACCTACAGTACAAGACGCTACTTGCACCTCACTCACACAATCACCATCTTGTATGATACTATATACTCAGACTTACCGTCTAGGTGGAACACCACATACAAATTATAAGGCACTTGCACTTAGTTGTTCAATAGGATTTCATAAAACACATCATGCATATAACTATCCCTCCATGAGGTATGGTGGAACCAACAATGGGCAAAATCAAGGACACAAAAACATATCTTGCAAGCTAACAATCCCAAGTCAAAGGTTCACACCAGCACAAAGTCCACAAACAGCTCAATCACGATCTATTTAGAGAAGCAATCATATCAACATACATAACCTAAAAGTTCATGACATAACGACAACGTTTCCTTTTACGTTTCATGCCATTAGGTTTCTCCCAAAGCCATAGCCCTTAATCTAAGTGATTCTGACTTAGTTCAATATTACAGAGGTTCAACTTAACCAATCATGGGTCCATAAACCCAATATACAATTCTGTATGAACAGAAAGGTAACCAACTCGAAATTCCCAGAATATCCGGATATTTGTCGGGACCATATTGATAAACCTTCAGTTTATCTTGTTTTATGGACTAAAATACTATGAATTATCTAGTTGAACAAGTTAAAAACTAAGATTTAAGATGATAATCACGAACATTATCAGAATTTTATCTAATTAAATCATTTCCTGTTATTTTAAAGGATTTGTTGGAAAAAGAGAATCAAGATGAAGATTAGATAAGATGAGGACAACAACCAGAGGAGATGAAGACAACAACTAAGAAGATATGAGAGAGATCAGAACAAGAAAAATTTGATCTTATCAAGTTGTTGGAAGAGGAAGCTTAAGCTCCCAATTAGAAGCTTAAGCCCCCTAAAGCACATTCAACCTCTGCCTCTGGGCGCTTAAGCGCCCTCCAGCTCGCTTAAGCGCGCCATGAACGCCAGCAGCCTCTGCCTATGGGCGCTTAAGCGCCCTACAGCGCGCTCAAGCACGCCACAAGAAAGAAATTCCAGCACGAGGAGCGTGCTTAAGTGCCCTACAGAGCGCTAAAGCGCGCAACACGAAGTTAAACTTACTGCCTCAGGCGACTTAAGCGCCCAATTCAGGCTTAAGCGCCCAAGGAATATAATTTAGTCCCAGTTGGAATATTCCACCAAGGATGCGAATTTTTCACCCTTAAAAAGGCACCTAGGGGTCAGGATTATTCACTACTTCACACTGCAAAACACTTTTAGATCCTTAGAGTCAGAGATTCATGTTCGTGAGCGGCGGAGACGGATCGGAGTCAATTTATCACTGGAATTATTGAAGATTCACCAATCACCAATGGAGTTTGGGGAAGCTTTTCTAGTTTCTTTTATGTTTGATTTTGCCATGTCTGGCTAGTTCTTTCAGTAGTTAGGGGATGATGGAACCTGGTTGAATCGTATGTTTATGGATTAATTGTTAAGAATTCTTCTCTTTTTATATTTGAATAAATTCATCTGTGTTCAATGCTTTCTATGAGTTTGCTCCTTATAGAATGATCTTTGGGGATTGTATGGCAATAGGAATGTTGGTGCATGAACCTGTATTTTATGAATTTATCATAATCTTTGTGATCTAGGAATAGGAATAGGAATAGACACAAGGTAATAATGCAATCTTATGATTCTTGATTTTAATGCATGTTTTCTTGGGGAATAATCGGGGAACTAGAGTTCTTCCAGGATTACATAGATTTAGGGTAACAAGGAATTGAGCCCTAATTAACATAGACAGGATCGATTGGCAATATATTAAGAGCAAGTCCTTAACAAGTTAATTCATAACGTATTGAGGAGATCAGGGGAAGTCAGAACCCTAACTACGTTCGTTTTATTACATTAATTCTATCATTTATTTTTCAGTTGTTTCTTTAAATTCAAAGTCTTAATTACATGTTATCAACTTCTTTCAACATACAAACTACTTTACCTTCCTTTTTAATTGTCCAACTAAATTTGCAATAGCGAATCGGTGCTTGGGTTTAATCCTCGTGGGAACGATATCTTACTTCATCACTTTATTACTTGTACGATCGGTGCACTTGCCGAGAGTAGCAACACATATCCGGATATCGATATCCGTATATCATATTCGGATATTTCGCGATAGAATGCAGTTTCTGCATTTCGCGAAGATATCCCTTCAAGTAATCACTTTTAACATATTTCAACATTAAAGCATGCATTTTTATACTCATTTAGACCAGTGATGGTGTTGGTTCCTACTCATCTCGTTTTACATGCCAAGACTCAATTTTTATCATAAGAATTCATGAGCAAAGGTGATGGTGCTTACCACCAAAGCTTAAAATAGAGACCAAGGTGCTCTTGGAGCTCTCCTTTCTTCTCAACAGTGCTGTAATGATCAGCCCACGAAAATGGTTCACAAGATGGGTACTTTCTTCACCAAGCTCTCTACTTGGAGCTTGAACAACTAAAGAAAAGGTTCCTACACTACCCAAAACTTAGAGGCAATACCTCAAGTCTCACACACAACAACCCCACTCAGAAGGTGCCGCTTTTCTCCCTCACCAATCACACACCCAAGTGTTTATACTATTTTGGTGAAGGAATCAAAGAGAAATGATGAGTTTTGCTTGAGTTCTCAAGAGGAAGAAGGAGGGTGACAAGGTGGAGGCACGACACTTCAGAAAACTCAAGTAGAACTGATGGAAATCAGTTTAGAGTTTTGTGCCACCTCTATTTATAAGCGTATTAATTTTAATTTCACTGTATTAGCACTAATAGCTCCGCTAATCGTTTTAACTTAAAACTTCAGATTCTGAACCTAGCCATTTTTCTAAGATTTGTCATATTTTTATTATAATTTCCGCAGCACTTTGTCGGTATGCGCGTTTTTTTTTGATAACATAAAGGGGCATGGCCCCAAACATACAGAAGAAAGAAAAAATAAACAAACAAATCAAAAACAACAACTGGTCTATATCTCTACAAGAGATAAAACCCTGAAGGTCTTGATCAAAAAACTACACCAGCTGCGCAGGCATGATTCTGTAATGTCGAAGACCGGAATCCTTTTGAAGAGCAGACTTTGCTAACTAGTCAGCACAAACATTTGCTTCCCTTGGAATAAGATTACAGGTTACCTCCCAGTTTTGTGATATGATTGCTTGTATCTTGGCCACTATATACGGCTGACAAGCTGCATTGCGATTTGCAAGCATAGTGAAAACTTCAACTGCATCACCTTCAAGTTCCACTTTCTTAAATCCCATCCTCCAAACCGTTTCCAGCCCTACAAGAGTACCCCACAGTTCTGCCATGATTGGGGAGCAAGCACCAATATGGTATTCAAAGCCTCCTAACCAGGAACCATCATCTGTTCTCAACAGTCCACCATCATCTGTTCGCAGCACTTTGTCGGTATGCGCTTTTACGTAGCCGGTGTCAGTCCTGACGCCAGTTCTCATTATTTCGACTCCAAACTTATTATAATAGTCCTATATATTATTCTAGGAATATTCGTACACTTATTATAATTTTTCGGGACACTTCATCGGTACACACTTATACCGTGGAGCAGAACCGGTATCTGCACTTTTCGTCATAAAAGCGACTTTCAGTGTTATTAATCCTTTGTGATAAATATATTAACCTTACCATATTTATTGAAGGTCAATTATGGAATTATTTTCTAAATTCATATTTACTCATTTAAATTCCTAATTTAACGGTGTGGGTTCTTACACTTGACAAACCTTTACAATCCACCAAGTTTATGGGTACTTGGCAACCTTACAATTCTCTCCAAATTTTCCTAGGTATTTGGCTACCTTTCAAATTCAGTGGATCTCTTAACCCTTAATCACTTAAGATAAAAAGGAATGAAGTGTTTGACATTGGATAAGAACTCTCAAAGTGCAGATTTTACAACTTTAAGAACTAGGTGGGTATATGACTTAAAGAAAATAAATGAGTTTAAGAATCAATAATCAAAAATAGATGTAACCAATGAGTGTAAAGATGTTAGGTGCAAGAGTTACGGCTCGATAAATGATGAAAATTACGTTTCTTAGCCTTTAAAGTTGTTAACAATGTGTTTTTATACCTTACCAATGAAATATTGTCGTTTATAGCCACTGGAACACTGTCTGGAAAGTGCATATCCTGATATATACATATAGAGGTATATTCGGATATGTCACCCATGCAACACATATCCAGATAAGCTATAATAGATATTCGAATATATTATAACAACAAGCACCTATAGCTCAAATCTTATTTCCTTTTGATCCAAAATAGTTTACAATAATGTGAACACATGTAATTGGACTATGAAAATATGTCTATTTGTTCAAGTCATATAAAATCATTCCAATCCAAATTTAATTCATCAAACCAAGGAATCAACCTATTTTTCATCATGCAATATCAAAAATGCATTTCTTAAGGTCAAAGAGAATTTCAATAACGTGAGCATGTGTATTCAGGATGTGCAAGTATATGCTTGTGTGCTCAAATCATGTCACAATCATTTCAATTCATTTTTGACCTATCAAACTAAGATTTTCGTGCACTTTTTCATTATGCAATGATGGCAATTTTTGAGCTCATGCAGTGCAAGCTACCATATACCCTTACATATAAGTCTAAGTTCTAAAGGAATAATCTAAAGGTATTGGACTTCTTATGCTGATGATTGGACTTTGATGTTTCTCTTGTATTTTGCACTTGAAATCATAACCATACAAAGGTTTATGTGTACTCTTTTACCATGGCTTGTGACATTAAGCTTCTTTCGAAGCTAGTCCATGGTTTGTGACCTTTGATTTTGGTTTCGCTCTTCTTTCTCTTCCTTGTTGCTCTTGGTTTATTCTTCTTGTATTGTTGTTATCAAGGCTCTTCTCTTTTTGTTATTGCCACTCTTCTATCATTAAAACATATACCTTGCTTTTGATAACAATACTGTAATTGATATACTTATTATAAACTTGTTAAGAAAATTAATTCAAACTTGGTAAAAATTGGTTTGAACTTAAGTTTCTAATGGGGAAATGAAATATAACTTACCTCTATGCCACCTTTATCATATGATCGACGAATTGTAATTTTTAATTTCATTGAAATTAGTGTCTTTTCTGAAAATACATTTAGATATATTTATACTGTATAAAATTTATTTGTTATGTTTTTTTAGTATGCATGCTAAATGAATTACTTTCAACATAATTTAGTTACATTTTAATTTTTCTACTTCTTAATTTTACTTATATATGAAACATTTATATGTTAAATAGTTCGGTTTTAATTTATTCTCATATATTTATAAGGTATATAAATATATACAAAATATCAATTCCACGTTTGTTCAACTAAAATTTTTTAAAGTGTTATCTTTTCCAAGAATTGGCTTGGTTCTAATCATGTGAGAATATCTTAACCATTAAAGAATAAATCAATGGTGGTGATTTGGTAATTTCCTATCCCAATATTTTTTTTGTCTCTTTGCTGATTATCATTAATTCACCCATATATGGTTAGCGTCATCCTACATAATATGATCATATTAAATAACACATGCGAGAGATCCACGCGCGCCTGGTTCCAATATGGTTTTGGTTCCAACAATAGCGGACCTAAAAAAATTTATTTATGTCTGCACACTCAGAATAAAAGAATAAAGGGAAAAAAATTTAAATATATTAAAATACAAAAGAATATAAACAGAAAAAAAAACTTTAACTTAACATAAAAAAAAAAACAAGAGTTAACTAAACTATTACAATAGAACATTTTGGGTCCTCAACAAAAATTATGATCTCCAATTTAATCCCTTAGGAAAAAAAATTTGATTCGTCGTCCTCAGAATTCAAAAATAGACACCAGATAATCAAAATCGTCACCCCTCTGAAATTCAAAAATATCCACATTAGTCCCTCAAAAGAACTAACATAGATCTATTTTGAAATTTAGAGGAATCATGAGATGACTTTTTTTAAGAGAATAAATTAGGTCCCATAATTTTTGTTGATGATGCAAAATATATTTTATTCTTTTTTTTCTTTCAAAAAATTTATGTATGCACTTGCACGTATGCAGATCCACCATTGGGTTCCAATATAGTTTTAATCTGATTCTTCAACCAATTGAGTTAATTAGCGTTTACATTTACTTCATTAATACTAGATATACTTTGCAAATCATTAATTAGTCCATGTAAATAGTTATAATTAAATATGTTAAGGATTAAATTGACACCAAATCAATATTTATTGATCTTTTATTTATATATATAAACAGTTGTTTGGGTGCATGATATACGTGATCATTCATATTAGAGGACAAGCCCGGTTGATAGTGGACTCAAATATTGAAAAGGATTAACATTGGGCTTATTATAGAGGAGTCCGGTCTTTAATTAGTGGGCCTATTCCTCTTAAGATTTCACCTTATCTATTAACGGTCCAATATGTAAACAAGGAAACATTTTATTTATCAAAATTCTTTAATGACAAAAAACAACTATAATTTCTTTAATTTAACGATTTGTTTTTTTGGGAAACAAGGAGAACCTGTTGAGATTTAATTCGAGTAATAGGAAAATTGAATGTGGAGAGATTGACCCCTTTCAACATCGGTCATATCATATGGTCCTAAAGATCAATAGAGTCATTATGCAAGTTAAAAGAGTCATTATGCGAGAGAAGGCATACAGGTAAATTATATAAGCTATTTACATATCAGCAAAAACTTTCAATTACTATCCCCTAAACAATATCATCCAAGTTGAAGTATCGTTAGGAACTATAATAATGCATGAGTGAGAAAAGAAGGGAAAAATGAAAAAGAGAAGAAGAAAGTAATGAACGGCTAATCATTGAAATTGAGATTTCATTTCACTTTATATTCAGAAAAAAATATGGAAAAGAAAATTTGGGACACAATGGAAAGACCTAATTGTAACAGCCCGTGTTAACCCGGATTGTTAACATACTATCGTATTAAGCCACGCTTAATTAAAATGCGGAATAACTTTTTCTTTAATTCAATTATGACGTCATTAAACTTAACCAACTTGATTACTTAATCAATTTCATAAAATACTGTCTGTATGTAAATTGCAAGACAACTAACTGGAATACCTCATATATAAATAATAAGTGAGTATCTAAGTCGCAGGACTACAACACATAGCCTGGACCAAAATCCTGATACTTATATTACAACTTAAATAAAAAGACAGCAACACAACCATGTGACATGGACAAACCCCATGCTCACCAAATAAGGCACAATGCCCAACAACAGTCTCGACATAATAACATAAACAAAGCGGAAAACATAACAGCAGTCAAATCCAACAGGACAACATATCATAATATCAACTCAGCTCTGGCCTCCTGCCACCTGAGCCCTCAACATTACCTGATCCTGAAATAAGCGTCCCCAAACGTGGGGTGAGATCTCTAAACAAGAAATCTCAGTAAGACAAGGGGTCCTCAAGGATCTTCCACCCCAAGCTCACTTACATGTGTAATATAAGTTCAAAAACAGTATTTACAATATAAGTTCCAAAACTATGCGATGCAGCAGATAATCATGCCATGTGTGTTTATCAAATCTACTGGCCAGAGAAATGCAGGAATACGTCTAAACCCACATGAGTACAAGGAACACCGCTTGCACCTCACCCACAGCCTCACCATCTTGTATGTACTACATACTCAGGCTTACCGTATAGGTGGACACCACATGCATATCATAAAAGCACATTGCATATAATAGCTCAACAGCATTTTAAAAACATCAAAGCATGTAACACAACATGCATATACCACATCCCCATGGGACATGGTGGAACAACCAAATGGCTAAACCGAGGACACGAAAGCTTACCTTGCAAGCTAGCTATCCAAGCCAAGAGTCCAACCACTCTCAAGTCCAAAAACAGCAGTATCACAATCTGATATGGACCAATAATACATCAATATTTATGCCTCACAAGCATACAACTTAAAGACTACGCCTTTTCTTTACGTTTTACGTCTTAAGGCTTCCAACAAAGACAAAAGCCCTTAATCATATGATTCTGACTTAGTTCATTAATTACCGAAGTTCAACTTCCTTAATCTAGGGTCCACAAACACCCAATAGCTTACTGTTCACACAGCACGGCTACTGTTATGTGAAAACCCAGGATATCCGGATATCACAGGGAACATATCCAGATATGCCATATCCGGATATCACACTGGCCATATCCGGATATGCCATATCCGGATACCCAGATCCCATATCCGCATATGGATATCCGGATACCATATCCGGATATGCATATCCGGATACCATATCCGGATACTGATATCCGGATATCTGTTCGACAAATATCCGGATATCTCACGACAGAATGCAGTTTCTGCATTTCGTGAATATCCATTCCAAAGATCCAACTTTTAACACATGTACACGTTAAAGCATGCATCTTTAATCCATTTTAGGTTCATACACACTATATCTTCTTGTTTACTCATTAAACATGGCCAAGACATCAACTTTAAGCATTAAAACTTAAGATCAAAGGTGAGAAAACTTACCCCAAGCTTGAAACATAAAATGGAGGTGCTCTTGGAGCTCCCAATGCCACTTCAAACTCAGACCAAGTAGGAGCACGAAAATGCACCCCAAAGGTTGGTTCTTTCCCCTCACCAAGGTCACCACTTGACCTCAAAATGCCATGATCAAGCCTCACCACACTCAACTCTTCAACCAGCCCTCAAGGATTCACTCAACAGTGGCTGAGTGTGCAGCAAGCACCACTCCACACCCTCACAACCCACCCTACTATGTGTTTGTAAGAAGAAGAGAGGAAGAATCAAGGAGGAATTGGTCCAAGGCTCAAGAAATGGTGAAGGAGAAGCAATGAAACAGTGACCACTCCCTTCAGCCACCAAAAACTCACGTATGACCAATATGCAACCTAGGGTTTTGTGCTAAGTTAGCATATTTATAGGGGTTTTAGTCATAACGCGCAGTATTAGCCTTAATAGCAAAGTAAAAGATCTTGATCCCAAACTTCGGAATCTAGACCTACGCATTTTTCTAAGATTTGTCATATTTTTATTTTATTTTTCGGAGCACCTTTCTGGTACGCGCTTTTCCATAGCCAGTATCAGTTCTGGCATCAGATTACGTTATTTTGACTTGAAACTTGTTTTACAAGTCCTACATAATATTCTAGTAATTATCATGCATTCGTTATAATTTTTCGAGATACTTTTCCGGTACGCATTTATACCGGGTAGCAGAACCGGTATCTGCGCTTTTCTTCCGAAAAGCGACTTTCAGCATTTTTACTCACTCAGTATAATTATTTAAGCCCAATAATAATTATTAAGGTCAATTATGGAATCCTTTCCTAATTATCATAATTAATTCACTAATTACCTTAATTAGCGGTGTGGGTTCTTACATTCACCCCACCTTTTTAAGGATTTTGTCCTCAAAATCAGAAAAATACCTGTCTCGAAAGTCGGGATACTGTCGGAGAAGCTCATCCTCTCGCTCCCACGTGCACTCCTCGGGACTACGCCCAGTCCACTGCACCTTGACCATCGGAATGATCTTGCTTCTGAGCTGTTTCTCGCCTCGATCGAGAATCTTGAGTGGTCCGACGGGAGTCTTTAGGTTCTCTCGAACCTCCACATCATCCGGCTGCACCACGTGCGAAGGGTCTGCTATGTACTTCCGAAGCTGAGACACGTGAAACACGTCGTGGATGTTGGCTAGGTTCGGAGGCAAGGCAAGTCGATAGGCAACAGGTCCTACTCTACCAAGGATCTGGTAGGGCCCAATGAATCGCGGGCTCAACTTCCTCACTCCGAGTGCTCGCCCAACACCGGTGACAGGTGATAGTCTCACAAACACGTGCTCACCCTCACTGAACTCCAGTGTTCGATGCTTGACATCATAGTAGCTTTTCTGGCGATTCTGCGCCTGCTTCAACTTTTCCCTGATCATCTGGATCTGCTGGGTAGTATCTTGGACAAAGTCCAAGCCAAATAGCTCTTTATCTCCAACCTCAGACCAGCAAGTAGGAGTCCGACACCTCCTACCATACAGCGCCTCGTAGGGTGCCATGCCCAGACTAGCATGAAAACTGTTGTTGTACGAGAATTCTACCAACGGAAGGTACCTATCCCATGCAGAACCCTGCTCCAACGTGCAAGCTCTCAACATGTCCTCCAATGTCTGGATGGTCCGCTCAGTCTGTCCGTCAGTCTGAGGGTGATAGGCGGTACTCAATCTCAACTGCGTACCAAAAGCCTCCTGCAGCGCCTCCCAAAACCGAGATGTGAACTTCGGGTCCCTATCACTGATGATACTCTCGGGCACCCCGTGAAGCCTCACAATCTCGCGGACATATAGTTTGGCCAACTGCTCTGTAGTGAAGCTCACCTTCACTGGAAGAAAATGGGCAGACTTGGTCAATCTGTCCACAATGACCCAGATAGAGTCACAACCAGCCTGAGTCTTAGGCAATCCCACCACGAAATCCATGGAAATACTCTCCCACTTCCACTGTGGAATTTCAAGAGGTTGAAGTTTACCAGACGGTTTCTGGTGCTCAATCTTCACTTTCTGACAAATAAGGCACTTAGACACGTAGACCGCAATGTCCTTCTTCATGCCCGGCCACCAAAAATTTCTTTTTAAGTCCTGGTACATTTTTGTAGCACCAGGGTGGATAGTAAACCGGCCCTTATGAGCCTCTGCCATAACCTCTTCGGTCAATGGCCCTCGAGGAATGACAATCCTCTTCTGGAACAGCAGCAATCCATCCTCGTTCCAAGACACACCGTCCTGGTTCTTCACATAATCAAGGCACTCTCTTTGCACTTGCGCCTCTTTAATCTTTTCCATCAGCTCATTAATCACTTCTGCTGTTTCCATTTCGAGCAGTGCGCCCCCAAACAAGGAGTTCACTCTCAAGTCTCTGAACTTCTCGATCACCTCGTAGTCGTTCATCATCAAGCTGGATAAGCTCACGGATTTCCGACTCAAAGCATCGGCTACCACATTGGCCTTGCCAGGATGGTACCTCAACTCAAAGTCGTAGTCCTTCAAGAACTCCATCCATCTTCGCTGTCTCATGTTCAACTCCTTCTGGTCAAACAGATACTTCAGGCTCTTGTGATCACTGAATACAGCAAACTTCATGCCAAACAGGTAATGCCTCCAAATCTTGAAAGCAAAAACAATGGCTGCCAACTCCAAGTCGTGAGTCGGGTAGTTCTCCTCATGAGGTTTCAACTGTCTTGAAGCATAGGCAACAGCTTTCCCTTTCTGCATCAACACACAGCCTAGTCCTTTACCAGAGGCATCGCAATATAACTCAAACTGTTCCGCAGGATCAGGAAGGACTAACACAGGAGCAGTAGTCAGTCTCTCCTTCAACTCCTGGAAACACTCCTCACACTCATGTGTCCACACGAATGGAGTCTCCTTTCGGGTAAGGCGAGTCATCGGTAGCACCATCTTGGAGAATCCCTCTATGAACCTCCTATAGTACCCTGCCAAACCCAAGAAGCTTCTCACTTCTGTAACCGTCTTAGGCCTCTCCCAGTCCATCACGGCCTCAATCTTGTTAGGATCAACTGCAACTCCATCAGCGGAAATCACATGACCCAGAAATTTCACCGCCTTGAGCCAAAACTCACATTTTGACGGCTTAGCATAAAGCTTTTTCTCTTTCAACACTTGTAAAACGATCTTCAAGTGCTCGGCATGCTCCTCCTCCGTCTTGGAGTAAATTAAGATGTCGTCAATGAAGACGATCACAAACTGATCCAGGTACGGCTGGAAGATCCTGTTCATGTAGTCCATGAACACTGCGGGTGCATTGGTGAGTCCAAACGGAATCACCAAGTACTCATAATGCCCGTACCTCGAGCGAAACGCTGTCTTTGGGACATCCTCCGGCTTTACCCGTATCTGATGGTAACCGGACCGGAGGTCAATCTTGGAATACACGCAAGCACCCCTGAGCTGATCCAGCAAATCGTCAATGCGTGGAAGAGGATACTTGTTCTTGATTGTCACCTTGTTCAACTGTCTGTAGTCGGTGCACAACCGCATGGTCCCATCTTTCTTTTTCACAAAAATGACCGGTGCTCCCCAGGGAGACACACTCGGCCGTATGAAATCTTTCGCTGAAAGCTCCTCGATATGCTTCTTCAGCTCCGCCAACTCTGGTGGCGACATCCGGTATGGAGCCAACGATATAGGCCCCACACCAGGCAATAAGTCTATGGAGAACTCTATCTCCCTCTGCGGTGGAAACTCAGGAATCTCCTCGGGAAACACCTCGAGGGATTCCTTCACCACAGGAATGCCAGTGAGATCTTCCTGTGTCCCACTCACCAAACCTCCCAACATGACATAGCCAAATGCCCCTGCTCTCAAGTCCCTCCTCGCCTGCAGGACTGAAATGAACGGTGAGGAACTGGCTGTGGACCCACACGGAGACATCACCACTCTCTTGGCACAGCAGTCAATCAATGCACAGTTTCTGGACAACCAATCCATGCGCAGAATAATCTCAAGGTTGGCCATCGGCAATCCTATCAGATCTACCGAGAAGTCACGGCCATCCCACTGAAACGCTACATCGCGATGAACAGTGGAGGTCAAACATTTTTCTCCGGTGGCGGTGGTCACCCGCATCGGTGGAGAAAGCACATCACTGGGAAACTCAAGCCCCACAGCAATAGGGGTAGCAACAAAAGAATGCGTTGCCCCGGAATCAAACAACACATCAACAGCTGAACCACCAATGGTAACAGTACCTCTGACCAGGTTCGGAGCTCTGTCCGACTGCTGACGATCAAACGTGTAAACTCGCCCCGTAGTAGGTGGCACGACTGGTGCTCCAGTAGGAACCATCTGCAATGGCACAGCCTGCACTGCAGCAACTCTCGCCGTCGGGCAATCTCTGGAGTAGTGGCCCTCCTTGCCACACTGGAAGCATATCAGTTGTCCGGTAGAACACGGCCCAAAGTGTGACTTCCCGCATCCAGAGCATCTGGGAGCAGGAGGTCTCGCTGTGTTCCCCTGAGTAGCAGTCTTTTTAAACTGATTTGGCGCTTGTTTAGCCGCCAACTGTTTACCCTTGCCCTTGTTTGCAAAATTTTTGTTCCTCCAGAGAGTGGAACCGCCGGTACCCTGTGGCACCTCAACCTTGGCCTTCTTGGCCTGACACGAACGACAGTAGTCCTCAATGTCTCGGCACTGCTGTACTAAAGCTCCGAAGTCTCTCGAAGCAGAACCAGCAAGGTGTCCAGCAATGTCCTCATTAAGTCCCCTCCGGAACTTAGCAGCCAGAAAAATATGATTCGGTCTCGCCATGCGGAAATGAGCGAACTTGACCAGTTCATTAAACTTGGCCAGGTACTCATCGACAGACAACGAGCCCTGTACCAACCGGTCAGACTCTCCCTGCTTCCTCTCCTGAGAGTCATAAGGAAAGTACTGACCCAGAAAGCACTCCTCGAAGAATGGCCACGTCATCACACGGCCCTGCATCTCGTAGATGTGAGAAAGGTTGGTCCACCACTCATGGGCCTCGCCCTCCAGCATGTAAGTGGCGAACAACAGCTTCTGCGGATCGGTGCACTGCATGATCCGGAAGATCTTGTCCAACGCCTGCAGCCATCTGGAAGCAGCAATGAGATCATAAGATCCGTCGAAAGAAGGTGGCTTATGCTTGCGGAAAGCATTCAGCCGGCGATCGATTTCGTCACGATCTTCAGCAAATACCCCCGTCAAGTGACTGCCCTCACTCATCTGACTCTGGGTGTCCTCCTGTTGACTAGGCGGAGGTGGAGGCGGTGGCGGCGGTGGAGGTGGTGGAGGACACTGGCCAGCAGCAGGACCAGCCCTCAACTCCTCCAACATGATCCTCATCATAGTCATGTTGGCCATCTGGATCTCCTCCAGAACCTCTGCCGTGGTTCGCCGGTTCGCATCTCGAATAGCGTCCAGCATCGCCTGGTTTGCCATCCTCGTGGCTTCCTGGTCGGCTAGTCGGGCCGCCTGCATCTCAGCTAATGCAGCCAGGATAGGATCCGATTGATCCTCGCTCGTACTAGGGTTCCTCCTTGGTGGCACCATGACTCTGCACAAGTTACACAAAGAATGAGTTGATCAGGCCCACGCTATGTGGTCACATACGCCTTATCATACTACACACCAATCAGAGAGAACGCCAAGTAGACACGCAACGAAATATCCTAAGTTATTGCAATACATACAGGCTTTTCCCTAGAAAGTGCTCTGATACCATAAAATGTAACAGCCCATGTTAACCCGGATTGTTAACATACTATCGTATTAAGCCACGCTTAATTAAAATGCGGAATAACTTTTTCTTTAATTCAATTATGACGTCATTAAACTTAACCAACTTGATTACTTAATCAATTTCATAAAATACTGCCTGTATGTAAATTGCAAGACAACTAACTGGAATACCTCATATATAAATAATAAGTGAGTATCTAAGTCGCAGGACTACAACACATAGCCTGGACCAAAATCCTGATACTTTAATTACAACTTAAATAAAAAGACAGCAACACAACCATGTGGCATGGACAAACCCCATGCTCACCAAATAAGGCACAATGCCCAACAACAGTCTCGACATAATAACATAAACAAAGCGAGAAACATAACAACAATCAAATCCAACAGGACAGCATATCATAATATCAACTCAGCTCTGGCCTCCTGCCACCTGAGCCCTCAACATTACCTGATCCTGAAATAAGCGTCCCCAAACGTGGGGTGAGATCTCTAAACAAGAAATCTCAGTAAGACAAGGGGTCCTCAAGGATCTTCCACCCCAAGCTCACTTACATGTGTAATAAGTTCAAAAACAGTATTTACAATATAAGTTCCAAAACTATGCGATGCAGCAGATAATCATGCCATGTGTGTTTATCAAATCTACTGGCCAGAGAAATGCAGGAATACGTCTAAACCCACATGAGTACAAGGAACACCGCTTGCACCTCACCCACAGCCTCACCATCTTGTATGTACTACATACTCAGGCTTACCGTATAGGTGGACACCACATGCATATCATAAAAGCACATTGCATATAATAGCTCAACAGCATTTTAAAAACATCAAAGCATGTAACACAACATGCATATACCACATCCCCATGGGACATGGTGGAACAACCAAATGGCTAAACCGAGGACACGAAAGCTTACCTTGCAAGCTAGCTATCCAAGCCAAGAGTCCAACCACTCTCAAGTCCAAAAACAACAGTATCACAATCTGATATGGACCAATAATACATCAATATTTATGCCTCACAAGCATACAACTTAAAGACTACGCCTTTTCTTTACGTTTTACGTCTTAAGGCTTCCAACAAAGCCAAAAGCCCTTAATCATATGATTCTGACTTAGTTCATTAATTACCGAAGTTCAACTTCCTTAATCTAGGGTCCACAAACACCCAATAGCTTACTGTTCACACAGCACGGCTACTGTTCTGTGAAAACCCAGGATATCCGGATATCACAGGGAACATATCCGGATATGCCATATCCGGATATCACACTGGCCATATCCGGATACCCAGATCCCATATCCGAATATGGATATCCGGATACCATATCCGGATATGCATATCCGGATACCATATCCGGATACTGATATCCGGATATCTGTTCGACAAATATCCGGATATCTCACGACAGAATGCAGTTTCTGCATTTCGTGAATATCCATTCCAAAGATCCAACTTTTAACACATGTACACGTTAAAACATGCATCTTTAATCCATTTTAGGTTCATACACACTATACCTTCTTGTTTACTCATTAAACATGGCCAAGACATCAACTTTAAGCATTAAAACTTAAGATCAAAGGTGAGGAAACTTACCCCAAGCTTGAAACAGAAAATGGAGGTGCTCTTGGAGCTCCCAATGACACTTCAAACTCAGACCAAGTAGGAGCACGAAAATGCACCCCAAAGGTTGGTTCTTTCCCCTCACCAAGGTCACCACTTGACCTCAAAATGCCATGATCAAGCCTCACCACACTCAACTCTTCAACCAGCCCTCAAGGATTCACTCAACAGTGGCTGAGTGTGCAGCAAGCACCACTCCACACCCTCACAACCCACCCTACTATGTGTTTGTAAGAAGAAGAGAGGAAGAATCAAGGAGGAATTGGTCCAAGGCTCAAGAAATGGTGAAGGAGAAGCAATGAAACAGTGACCACTCCCTTCAGCCACCAAAAACTCACGTATGACCAATATGCAACCTAGGGTTTTGTGCTAAGTTAGCATATTTATAGGGGTTTTAGTCATAACGCGCAATATTAGCCTTAATAGCAAAGTAAAAGATCTTGATCCCAAACTTCGGAATCTAGACCTACGCATTTTTCTAAGATTTGTCATATTTTTATTTTATTTTTCGGAGCACCTTTCCGGTACGCGCTTTTCCATAGCCAGTATCAGTTCTGGCATCAGATTACGTTATTTTGACTTGAAACTTGTTTTACAAGTCCTACATAATATTCTAGTAATTATCATGCATTCGTTATAGTTTTCCGGGATACTTTTCCGGTACGCATTTATACCGGGTAGCAGAACCGGTATCTGCGCTTTTCTTCCGAAAAGCGACTTTCAGCATTTTTACTCACTCAGTATAATTATTTAAGCCCAATAATAATTATTAAGGTCAATTATGGAATCCTTTCCTAATTATCATAATTAATTCACTAATTACCTTAATTAGCGGTGTGGCTTCTTACACTAATCATATCATAATATTATATTAATATTTAAATTTTCCTATCTATTGTTGATAGTGATATTGGCATGGTAAAATATAAGGGAATAGCTAGATCATCTCACCCCATATGTTTTTTTTGTTTTTTTAACATGGCAATCTTTTGTGTTGCATCTTACTCCTTTTTTTTTTTTCCGTGTTTTTGTGTGTGTGTGTGGTGGGGGATTGTGTTAAAGAACCAATTCAACCCAAAACCTTTAGATGTTGGGTGAAGGTCTTTTTAATAATTTATATTATATTATCTAACACACCCCTCACGCAATAGCCCTTTAGGCTTGACGCGTGGAATATGACACAAACCCATTATTGGTCTGCCTTGTGCTGCATGAGCCCATTTTTTTGATCTGCCTCGTGTTTTTCTTAATTCCACCTGAAAGTGAGGGCGGTGAGTTTTGAACTCGTGACCTTATGGTCCCTGAAGCTCTGATACCATGATAAAGAACCATTTCACCCAAAACCTTAAAGTTTTAGGTGATGGCTTTTTTAATAATTTATATTATATTCTCTTGCATCTTAGTTATTTATTGACAGATCAACAATTATTATTTTAATGACTAAAATAATAATTTCATAAAATAAAAAAGTATAAATAGTTATTTTAATTACTAATTATTGATTTGCATGAATAAAATTGAACTCATAATACGCCAACTTATTTTTATGCTTTTATGATTACATGGATTCTGTTTTTGGTAAGGACAAGCATCACCAACTTTTTTTTTTTTCGATACAGCATCACCAACTTTCGTAATTAACTAAAGTGAAGAATTCTCTCTATGTGTGGGTCCCATTGGCTCTAGGTCATGATACACGTTCAGCTAAATCTGAGTTATCTAGTATTTAATTAAGCGCAGTCGGACACTATTGTTCTAAAACAGAAGCTAAATATATGTTTAACTATTTCTTACTCATCTTGCTAAACCTCATGTTTTAGTTTCTAATTGAATAGTGTATAGTTTATATTTTTGTATTGCGTTGAAGTGGTGTTTCTGACGAACTTGTATAAAGTATTAATCTTTTATTTGGTTCGATTAAAGGCAGATTATTAACACTAATTAAGATTAAAAAATTTATAAGGATATTTCTTTATAGGATAAGTCTAAATGATTAACATAATTAATATTCGAACTAGTAACTATGTGCCTATCTATAAAGTGTGAAAATAAATTAAATCTAAGTTAGGATTTGCTTACGTAGGCCTAAACTTATTTTATAAAATATTGACATAAACTTGACTAGTTATTTATTGTATGTTTTTTCTTTTCTATTCTTTTTCGAGTCAAATGTGACTTAAAATAAAAGCATGACCCAACTCATCAAATCCAATTTATAGATTTCTTTTACATGAAGGCTTTCAAATAAATCAAGAAACTTAATTAAACTTTTAATCTTTCAAATTAATTAGTATATCAATAAAATTATTATATTATTATGTATAAGGTTAACTGTTATATTAATGTATATTTAATAAATTGTAATATTATAAATTCTTATTACATATCCAATTAATAAATAAATATATCAGCCGATAGACTAATTAAGTAGAGTCAGGCTTTTACCAAAAAAAAAGTAGAGTCAGGCTTAGTCTTTTGCCCGCTTGGTTAATTAAATAGACTTTTAAATTCAAATCTAACTTACTTGCTAAATAAGTTAGGTCAAATAGGATAAATAAAAGTTGGAAAAATATCTGTCCTTTTAAGGGATATAATTTTGTGATATTTCAGATACTAACAGTTAATTTCCGTCAATCAATAGTTATAATTTATTATGAATTATTAATTAATTAATAAGTTTGACCTAATAAATTATAACCATTGATTGACGGAAATCAACAGTTAGGATCTAAAATGACACAAAGTTATATCCTTTAAAAATATAAATATTTTTCCTATAAAATTAGGGTGTAGGCTCTCGATATGTTCAAATCTAACTCTTGATAGACTTATCTATTTCCACCTATACTTTTGCACATCACATGCTTTTCCATGATATACCCTTAAGGTTATATACAATTTAGTTTTGAATATTGATCATATATATCATCAGTGTACTAAATTGATATAAAATAATCATATTTATTACCTGAAGGTATGTGGACTTAAATTACAATGAATTTCGCCTTAAATAGTAGAGAAAATAGAGACTGATTAATAAAAAAATAAGATTTTTTCTTCACGTTTTCTCCATTAACTTAAGAGTAAAAAGTCATGACATTACTGTTGAGGAATCCAATCGAGGAATCCAATCGTGAATGATTGAGTGAATAAAGTCTCACATGGAATAAAAATGGACTAAATGAGCATCATATAAATGGAAGGACTCATTCACTTAGTGCTTTAAGATTTTGGGTTTGATTGTGGTGTCTAAGTCCACTTAATGTTAATGTTATATATTACCAAAAAAAAAAATGTTAATGTTACTGCTTACTTGGTTCATGGTTGACAGTCTCTATCCTTTTCGTAATATAATTTTGATTTTTTTTTTTTTTAAATTATCATATTTTTTTTTGTATAACCTGGAGTATCCCCATTTGACCTTCTCCGATCACCTTGCTCTCGGGGTACGGCCCTGTAGGCTAGCCCCTCATTGGAACGGAAGAATGATGAGACTAATCCCCCAAGCGAGGAGGGAGGCACATCTTCTGGCCCAAACCCTTGGGAGCTCAGTTGCCAACTGAGCTACCCTTGGGGGTTAGCACATATTTAATTCCATGCACATAAACTTTTGCATACATACATTCCGATGCTACGACTTTGTTAGCTTGAAATAATATTACTCTATGATTTACATATCTATATTATATGCAAAAAATGCATGTGATATGTAAATTAATCATTAATCAGATAATAATGGTCTTAATTAACCAAGGCAAAGGGAACCCAACAACTAATAGCACATAAACAAAACGTAGGGACAGTACTTCTAATCTTAGCAAAACTCATTAATAAACAAAATCTGACTAGTCCAAATAGACAAATCAATTGTGTAGAATGAACTCGATATATAAGTAAAAGATCTTAGTGAAAAAAAAAAAAGTTGAAACTTATTGGAGACTGTTTTTCCAATATGTTATTATCTCTTGACACACGATCACGTTTGCTTTTGCCATATGGCAAAAGATACTATGCCTACAACCATTGTTGACATTGAAGGCTAAGACTGTCGAAGTCACCTTAAGACTTGAGAGAGATAGAGAGACAATGGATTTCTTGGTAAGCATGAGAAGTCTACGTGAAGGAATGAAATTATGGTTGGCTGAAAAATGTTTTCTTCAATTTTTCTTCTTATTTTTCTGCTATTTATATTTTTATCTTTATCTACACTCCAAGGTGACATTGGACCTAAATGCTTACTCTTTGTGTTTATACATTAGGTTGCCCCAATCCCACTCAACTCTCTATCCATTTTTATTTGTTTATTTCCAATTTTAAACTTTTGTTTTATTTAAGAAATTCATCAAAGATACCTTTAGTCAGAGTAAAAGGGACAAAATCACATCCAAAAACCAAAAAAAGAAGAACCTACATTTATTCTTCTACAAGTTTTCATACCAGTATGCAAAGCAGTACTAAACTTAAGATCAAAGCAATCTTATTATTATTTTTTTTTATTCTTATGATCTCCCTGTGCAACCAACCCTATCTCTACTTGTTAATCTCACTATCTATTTAGATTTTTAGGTATCTCTCTCTTCTTTCTAGTTAAGTGCAAGTGGAGTTGGGTTGGGAAGGAGTACAACATTATTCACTCTCATGCAAAAGAGAGCACTGAGGGGTGCAATCTTTTAGAAGAGACAAGTTTTGCTTTTGTCCCTTTTATTAATCATTACTACTTTAAACCCCTCTGTAACCATTCTCTCTGTCCCCCTAGGTGGATCTCTTCTAGTTTCTGTTCCATTTGTTTTATAGCAGCAGAAGAGAAAACGAGGAAAAGAAGATCTCCCTAAATGGAATGAGTGAGGAATAGAAGAGAAAAAAATAAGGAAATGACTCAGTGCAGTGACCCTGAAAACAATCATAACATCATAGTAGAGGGACGAAAGGACAGCACAATAAGAACTTGTCCTACATGTGGTCATCATATCAAATGCCAAGAACAGGTTTTTGATTATAAATCTTTTGTTAATGAGCACATATCATTACCCTCCTTTTTTTTTAATTACTTTTTAGTTGCCTTAGTTCTTTTTTATATTTTTTATATTTTGGGGTGTTCTATATGAATGAAATATAAATATTGTGGTGTTTAATTATTAGGGTGGTGGAATTCATGACTTACCTGGGCTTCCTGCTGGAGTGAAGTTTGATCCCACAGATCAAGAGATTCTTGAACATTTGGAAGCCAAGGTTCGCTCTGATATTCATAAGCTTCACCCTCTAATTGATGAGTTTATCCCTACTCTTGAAGGAGAGAATGGAATCTGCTATACTCATCCAGAGAAGTTGCCAGGTCAATTACAATTCAAGATCTCAAATCCTGTTAATTTGATTGTGATTACAATTTCTTGACTTTAATTTTTCTTAATTTTTTTTTCCTATTCAATCATCGATAATCCAATTAGTCCAGTTAAGCAGTATTTGATCTATATAAAGGGCAACTCTCCCACTACCATTTTCTCTATTTTAAGGACTTGTAATCGGAACTTCCTCGTATCATTTTCTAACGAGTCTTATATGGGGAATTGTTTGCTTATGTTACATAAGATAAAAACACTTTCCTACACTCAATATAAAGAAATGAGATCCATTTATACATTTTCTCTCTTCTATATTCTCTCTCATCTCTTAGTCCGATCCTTTGTAGGAACTACCCGTAATAACGAACTTGCAAATGTGTGTAGGAAAATTGTTATCTTATGTAACATAAGAAAACAATTTCCCATTTTACATATAATAAATTTAGGGGTTTTTTTTTCTCATGTTGAATGAGAAAACAAACTCTTCCTACACACACCATAAAAAGGTGTGTCACTCATTTTTTTGTTTTTTTTAATAGATGGGTCCCACACTTGATGTATCTATGACATGAGATTTGAATTCTCATGCAACATAAGATTTATTTTTCCCATAAATTTAAGTTATGCATATATAATCCTTCAAGCTAAATCTCAAAAAATTAATCATGATGTATGAGAATGGATCCTCACATGTGATATGAGAGACAGAAAAGTTAGAATAATGATAGAGAAAATAATAATTGTTGATTTTATTTATAATGGGATAGTTTCACATGAAGTCATGTGTACATGCATCCCATCGGACAAGGGCATCTAACCCTTCAACTAACCTTGGTATTACATGGTACCTAGCTTCTTATCTTCTCTTCCATATCTCAATTATATATGTGGCACAAAAAATGTTCTTAATTAGATGTTAAGTTATTAGTTTTGTTATATTCTCTGCTGTGGATTAACATCTAATTACTTTATTAAATTTCACTGCAGGGGTTAGCAAAGATGGCCAGATCCGCCATTTCTTTCATCGGCCTTCAAAGGCATATACAACAGGAACAAGGAAAAGGAGAAAGGTGCACTCAGATGAGGATGGTAGTGAGACACGTTGGCACAAAACAGGTAAAACTAGGCCAGTGTATAACAGTGCAAAGTTGAAAGGGTACAAGAAAATTCTTGTACTTTACACTAACTATGGAAAGCAAAGAAAGCCAGAGAAAACAAATTGGGTCATGCACCAGTACCACCTTGGCGATGATGAAGAGGAGAAGGAAGGGGAGCTAGTAGTCTCCAAAGTTTTCTATCAAACACAACCTAGACAATGTGGTTCATTGATGAAAGACTCATCAGTTCCTGAAAAACTTATGAAGGGTCAAAGTATGCATGAGGTAATCAATAACAAAAACAATGGTTTTGTTGAGTACTACCATTCAAATTTCATATCATTTGATCAAGGGAGCCAGCATAGATCTAACAGTGCTCAAGTAATTTCCCATTTTCCTGTCCATGATGGTGCTCCTTTCATTCCTTGAAAGAAGTGGTGGAGAAGAAGATGAGAGATCATAAGAGGCCATGAAATCATGAGGTGAAGAAAATATTAAATTGGATTCATAAATAATTCTGAGGCATTACAATTATATATTATACAAAAATGAAATAAGTTAATAACCTACTTTAGTTAATAAGGAGAGAAATTGCTTCATTTGAAAACTTCTGTTAAGAAAGTAAGAGTTAGCTGTAACACTTTTTTCTTTCTTTCTTTCATTGCTTTAAATTTTTTTTAGGGTAGTTTCTATCATGCTTTGTACAGTGAACAAGAAAATATGTACGTCAAAGGTATCATGTCGTTGTTTGGGTAAAGACTAACCATCAACCTGTACAAACATGACTTTTACCTTAAGCACTCTTGAACTACAGAATCTACGTGTGTTTCTTTTTCCCCAGAAAGTACTAGTTGTAATCGTAATAATATTTATTGCCTTGAGAACGCAAATGTGCCCTCATAGGAATTTCTAATAAATGAGTAATGTTATTTCTTTGTTGTAAAGCGTTACAACAAATTGAATTGGATATGATACATAACATAATAGTTCTTCGTAATGTAAAAGTAACATGATAATTAAATCTTCTCCAACATATTTATCAAACAAAAAATCTTCTCCAACAAATATATACAATGATTGATTTTGATGATTGAGTTTGTAATTTAATGAGTGACAAAATAATTAAAATAAGCTATCTTAAAAGTTATGACCTGTTTAGGCCCACAAATTTTTGTAAAGCGAGTCAAACTAATTATTTAACAACTCATTTAAATGCGAGTAAGACAAAACCAGATCGTTTAACAACCCTAAAGATAGGGGTTTAATTGAAACAACTTGACACTACCCTAAATGATGCAAATTAAAAGTCATGGTGCATGGTCACCGCATTTCAATGATAATCGCGCAAGAGAACTGCATAATTACATTTATATCCATGAGGTATAACTAAATCGTAGAAACTCTCTCAAATTTTAAATAGTATTACCAGATCCAATATTGTTTAATGTCACTGTTAGCACTAAATTATATATATTTATATTATATTATTTTATGTTATTTAAGTGTCTTTGGGTTGTTAATTAGTGTTTTTGCAGGTAAATTAAGCCCAATTGAGTTAAGTAAAGACCCATGTAAAAAATAAAGGTAAGAAGTAAAAATGATAATATTTGGCTTTTTACTCACTTATTTTATTTATTTTTATCTTCAGCTTACAAGAAAAAGAAGGAAGCAAATCTGGACCGATGGATTAAAAAGAAATGGACGGCTGTGATGAAAGAAGACTTTTCTGATGGTTTTGAAGAAAGAAAAAAGATATATCAGAGGGAGATAATAGATATTTTTTTTTGGAGAAAAAGTTTTAGAAAAATAGAAAAGGTCTTCTCTGAGTTTTTCTTTGTTCGTTCGTTTTACTTTCTGTTTTTGAGAAACATTTCTGGGTTTCTTTTCTGCTTGTGTGGTTTCTTGAACGCGAGCTTCTTCGTCCACATCCTTGATCTTGGAGTGCCTTGACAACGCGTCTTCAAGGGAGAGGATCACGGACTTGCGAAGCGGTCGGTTTCCATACTCTTAGAGATTGTTCACTGTAGATCTAGTTTAGGGTTTTTGATGTTTGAATGACCGGATCTTTTCTGAACTTGGTAATGTTTGTTCTTTACGTTTCGGACTTGTAGTATTTCTGATAATGGGTTTCTAGTTCTTTTCTTTTCTGGGTATGATTGAATGATTGGATGAATATTTCGTGAAGTTCTTTGTTATTGTTGTGTTTTCTTATTCGATTGATTCTTTTAATCTTTCAACTCAAGAGATTCATGGGAATGAAACTTGAGTTTCTCAACAGAAACAATATGGGAAAAGCGTTTCTGTTAAGAATCGATTGAACCCCTTAGAAACTCTCTCAAATGGATTAGGGATAATCAAGGGTGATTTCTGATAATTTTCTAATCAGATTTGGGAACCTTTGGAAAAAGATCTTCTTGAATGTTAATGTTGATTCTGGGAAGTTTCAACTAAACTAGTTGTAGTACTTCGGAAATTGAGATAAACTCGCTGTAGCTTTGAACGAAAATTGCAGGAATGCAAATACTTTTTGTGTCATCCATGATTTTAAACATACTCAGAAGCATTTTTACATTGATATACACTTCTTACTTTTAGATCATATTTGATAGTTGAATAAGAATAAAAAATTCTCTTTTTACCATAAAAACCAATTAAATCCCAATTAAAGAATTTTTAATTCAGATTAATAGAAAGAAAAATAATTCAACCTGTTCCCTGATAACGATAACTCTTTTCTTTGGAAAATATACCTCTCAATAGTCACGCTATAAAAACATCCTCGTATTTCATGTACTTATATATAAAGGTTCCTTTGTCAAATTCAGAATACAACTGACGCGCTTCAGTTTTCCTCAACCAAGAAACACTATATTTATAGTACAAACTCAATTTATATTTATTATAGGATAAAGTGTGTGTCATTTTAAAGGACGTAAAGTAGTGTCATTTTAAGAGAAAGAAAAAGATAGATAAAATTTGACAAAAAAATAAAGGTATGAGTCTCGCCTCTTTGTAAGAGTGTAAGGATATAAGTTGTGTTATTTAAAAGGATAAATATTTTTCCCTTTATTATAAATGAAAGGCATGGGAAAACTTTCTGTCTTGACAATGTATTAATATTGTTTAACGTAAGATTGTTGTGATTCCCTGTTATTTTACTCAACCAAGACATTTTATGATATTAAGATCAACACCATTAAGATCCTATTAAAAGAATTGATGTGTTACATATATATTGTGAAAAAGTAAAGGCAGAGCGATTAATGGAAAGCTTCATCTCCCATATAAAATGTCAATATGACTTGAGTTACATTAGTCAAAGATAAGCACAATTAGTAACTAATGTGATATAGATCTTGTCAGATACTCTGCTTGTGAAATGGTCATTATAAGAAATAAAATGGCATACATAGTAACATATATATATTTTTTGTATAGTTAGTAATTAATTTAAAAATATCAAAGATAATGTGAAGCAGAAAATTAATAACACTTTTACTAAGAAAATAATCAAAATAAGGCTGACATTTTTTTATTTTAATTCGGAAATTATGCTAAAAGATGATTCTTATGTCGACAAACATCAATATAAAAAAGATTAATCAAAGATAACCCTAACAAAATCAAAAACATAAATTTAACAAGAAATAAACAGTAAAATAGGATTAAGATGATTCTTATGACTAGGATTGAGATACTTACATAATCAAAATATGAATTGAATAAGATCATGACGTCTTAATTTTACACAATTAAACTCATTTTTTTTTGTTTTCCTTTATTGTCCATTTTTTAATTTTATTTATTTAATTTTCAAATTAGCCACTCGAAAAAAAAAAAAAAACCCCTTTAACGTATTTGACTCCATAAACCTAAATCCAAAAACTAAAATGATTGATCGTAACGCAAGAAACAACTGAGATGAATCACGCTTACTGACCCAAACCCAAAACAAAGAAAAGAAAAAGAGCCCACACTCTGAAATTTCAAACCACAACCAAAGCCCCGCAAACTACTTAAATCTGCAACCCAAAACCTTCTAGAGGGGAAGAACTAGTACTTGAGATCGGCTTCCTCTGGTGGGTCAACATTTTTGGAATGCAAATCTCATAATCTTAGCACGTAAAGAAGCCATTCTGACAAATTTGATCCGTTTTGATGACCTTAACACGCTCTTCAAAAAATGGTTTGCTTCTACATGTTTGGATGGTAAAACCCTAACTGACGGATGGGGTGGAATTTGGTAGATCTCAATATGTGAATTGTGAACATCTACGTTCTAATTATATTTCAATTTCAGTTGCAATTTTTTCTTTCAAGCTTTTGATTTGGGACAGTCATACCTCGATGTATTAGTTAGGTATCGATGCCTCCTATATTAGCAACCAATCATTTATATTTCTTATAGATATATTTTTTACATGACTTATAACAATAATATCCAACCATTTATATAGGTGGGGAGCAACGAGTGTAGAAATTTTATTTGATTAATTACTTGTGAAGTCTAGCTAACATTTAGCGCATGAATGTATCATGTCTTGCTTATTGTATTTGTTAAGGATTTGTTTGGGAGTTGGGTTTAAGACAAGAAGGAATGGAAATGGAGGGTTTTAGTAAGTCCTTCCCTTGTTTGTGAGTAAAAAAAAAAAAGAGGGGAAGAAATTGAGGATTTTTACTAAACCCTCCAAAACCCTCATTCTTCTAAAAATTAAAGTTCCCCTAATTTGGGGGGTTTGAGAGGAAAAATATTCAAAATTACTTATCTACCCTTAGCATTAAAATATGAAAACTACATAAATGTGAATCATTTTTAAATGTGGTATTATTAGAAAAGTCTCAAATACTGACAGAATTTATCGACGAAAAATATTTCATCAAAAATATTGATAAAATCTTAGATGAGAATCATATACGTCAAAAAATTTCCGTCAAACTTAAAGACAAAATCAGATTTTGTCATCATCACTCACATAAATTTCTTACGGAAAAAAAAAAAAATTCAGTTAAAATTATTGATAGAATCTAAATTCCGTCGAAACTTTTAACAAAAATATTTTCGTCCAAAATTTTGATGAAACACATTTCCATCGAAAAGTTTCGACGTAAAACAATTAAGTCAAATTTTTTTATGGAAAACATTTCCATCAAAATTTTCCATCGACGAAAAATATTTCCATCAAAATTTGTGACCAAAAATATTTTTGTAAAAAATTTTGACGGAATATTTTTTGTGTCAAAATTTTTTACGGAATCTAAATTTCGTCAAAATATTTCACAAAAAAACATATACATCGAAATTTTTGACGAAAAATATTTCCATCAAATTTTCCACGAAATACATTTCCATAGAAAAAAATTTATGAAAAAAATTTCATCAAAATTCTTTACATAATTCAAATTCCGCCGAACGTTTTCGATGGAAACATTTTCGTTAAACTCTTTGACAAACTCATCTTCTTCTACGCCCCAGAAAATAGCCAGTAAATACCTTCTACTCTCCTCAATTTTCAGTCTTCTTCATCGTGGGGAGCTTTTGGGGTTTTTTTTTTTATCATGGTGACTTTTCAGCGTGCTTTGTCCTCATTCCCACACTTACCGGAAAAACTTCCCAAGAGGTCACCCATCCCAGAATTGCCCCAAGTTAAGCACGCTTAACTATGGAGTTCTTCCGTTCCAGGCTACCGACAAGTAAATGCATCTTGTTAGTATAGGTAGTACCAATTATTTCTTTTATGATATTCACAACTGTACTGTCCCATACCAGCACAGTCTCTGGAACCCCTCTTTTCGGTTGTTGATTCGATTCATTTATGTACCCCTGTCGCTGGAAGCCTGCTAGGAGCCGCTCCTTGTCCCATGCCCTTTCGCACCGGTGATCACTCCCCGCCCTCGTCAGCGCACAAGATATTACATCACCTGTCTGAAAGTCCAACAAGACACAACGCATGTATCACAACGACGTCGTATTATGTCCACGCTGGCCGTGACGTTAGTGACTCAGCTAACTAACGGTCCAGCTGGGCTCCGTCAAGTGGGCCGTCACATTCCACAGAAGGACAAACGTGGCTCTTTTTTTCAAAAAATAGGGACTAAACTATGCCTTTTTTATTGTTCGGAACTAAATCGTGCCTCGTGAAACTTGCCAGGGATGAAAAAGGGTATTTACTCTTATATTTTTAACAAAACTTATTTCCATCAAAAAATTTCGACGAAAAATATATTTGCCAAATTTTTTGATAAAAAAACATTTCCATCAAAATTTTAAACGAAACACATTTCTGTCAAAAAAATTTCCTAAATTTTTTTGACGGAAACAATATTTTGTTAAAATTCTTTACAGAATATAAATTCCGGCGAAAGATTCGAATGAAACATTTCCTTCAAAATTTTTGATGAAAAAATTTTCGCCGAAATTTTCATCAAAATATATTTCTATCGAAATTTTGAACAGAAAACATTCCCTCAAAATTTGTGATGAATTTTTTTTTTTCGTTTAAAACATTTGATGAAGGAAATCATTTTCGTTAAACTTTTGACGAAAACTAAATTTCGTCAAAAATTTCTATAGAAAATTTGCTTTTGTAAAAACTTTCGTCGGAGAAAAAATTCGCTCACTTTTCGACGAAAAGTGTAAGAACCCGCACCGCTAATTAAGGCAATTAGTGAATTAATTATGATAATTAGGAAAAGATTCCATAATTGACCTTAACAATTATTATTGGGCTTAAATAATTCTATTAAGTGGGTAAAAATGCTGAAAGTCGATTTTCGGAAGAAAAGCGCAGATACCGGTTCTGCTACCCGGTATAAATGCGTACCGGAAAAGTATCCCGGAAAATTATAACGAATGCATGATAATTACTAGAATATTATGTAGGACTTATAAAACAAGTTTCAAGTCAAAATAATGTAATCTGATGCCAGAACTGGTACTGGCTATGGAAAAGCGCGTACCGAAAAGGTGCTCCGAAGAATAAAATAAAAATATGAAAAATCTTAGAAAAATGTCTAGGTCTAGATTCCAAAGTTTGGGATCAAGATCTTTTGCGTTGCTATTAAGGCTAATACTGCGCGTTATGGCTTAAATGCCTATATATACTATCTTTAGAGGGCACAAAACCCTAGGCAGCCTCTATCCTACATGAACCTTGTGATGGCTGAACTGTTTGGCACTGTTCCATTGCCTTCTCCTTCATCTTTTTTTGAGCTTGTGATCACTTTCTTCACCATTCCTTCTCCTAAACAACTAGAGTGTGTCTTGTGAGAATGAAGTGCAACCTTTTTCTGAGTTGAGGAGCTGGTTGAGGGGTGTTTAGTGGGCTGTGATATTGTCTTCCTTGATGTGAGCTTTTGTTCATGCCATTGGAGGCTTCAAGGAGCTTCCTTTGTGTTGAAAGGGCCAAGCTTTGCACCATTTTCGTACACCATTTTATGGCCTGAGTTGAGGAGCTGTTGGGGAGCTCCAAGAGCACACTTTACTCTGTTTTGAGTTTTGGTAAGCCTTGTCACCTTTGATCTTAAGTTTTGATGCTTAAAGTTGATGTCTTGGCCATGTTTAATGAGTAAACAAGAAGGTATAATGAGTATGAACCTAAAACAGATTAAAGATGCATGCTTTAACGTGTACATGTGTTAAAAGTTGAATCTTTGGAGTGGATATTCATGAAATGCAGAAACTGCATTCTGTCGTGAGATATCCGGATATTTGTCGAACAGATGTCCTATCCGGATATTCATATCCGGATATGGTATCCGGATATTCATATTCGGATGAGGGATCTGGATATCCGGATATGGTATATCTGGATATCCAGATATGGTATATCCGGATATGGACAGTGTGATATCCGGATATTGTATATCCGGATATGCCCCTTGTAATATCCGGATATTCTGGGATTTCACAGAACAGTAGCTGCGCTGTGTGAACAGCAAGCTATTGGGGGTTTGCGGACCCTAGATTAAGGAAGTTGGACTTCTGTAATTAATAAACTAAGTCAGAATCACATGATTAAGGGCTTATGGCTTTGTTGGAAGCCTTGAGACGTAAAACGTAAAAGAAAGGCGTAGTCTTTAAGTGGTATGCTTGTGATGCATAATTAATGATATATTATTGGTCCATATCAGATTGTGATACTGCTGTGTTTGGAGTTGAGAGTGGTTGGACTCTTGGCTTGGATAGCTAGCTTGCAAGGTAAGCTTTCGTGTCCTCGGTTTAGCCATTATGTGGTTCCACCATGTCCCATGGGGATGTGGTTTATGCATGCTGTGTTACATGCTTTGATGTTTTGGAAATGCTGTTGAGCTATTATATGCAATGTGCTTTTATGATATGCATGTGGTTTCCACCTATACGGTAAGCCTGAGTATGTAGCACATACAAGATGGTGAGGCTGTGGGTGAGGTGCAAGCGGTGTTTCTTGTACTTATGTGGGTATAGACGTATTCCTGCATTTCTCTGGCCAGTAGATTGTATAAACACACATGGCATAGATATCCGTTGCACTGCATAGTTTTGGAACTTATATTGTAAATACTGTTTTTGAACTTATATTACACATGTAAGTGAGCTTGGGGTGGAAGATCCTTGAGGACCCCTTGTCTTACTGAGATTTCTTGTTTAGAGATCTCACCCCACGTTGGGGACGCTTATTTCAGGATCAGGTAATGTTGAGGGCTCAGGTGGCAGGAGGCCAGAGTTAAGTTAGACTTATCTGTGTCATACTGACATGTTGGATCCTGGGTTTTGACTGCTGTTTATGCTTTCCCGCCTTGATTATGATATTATGCTGAGACTGTTGTTGGGCATTGTGCCTTATTTGGTGAGCATGAGATTTGTCCATGCCACATGGATTTGTTTTTATCTACTTAGTTAAAGTTGTAATTAAAATATCAGGATTTTGACCCAGGCTATGTGGTGTAGTCCAGTGGCTTTAGATACTCACTTATTATTTATATATGAAGTATTTCAGTTAGTTGTCTTGCAATTTACATACATGCAGTATTTTATGAAATTGATTAAGTAATCAAGTTGGTTAAGTTTAATGACGTCATAATTTAATTAAAGAAAAAGTTATTCCGCATTTTAATTAAGCGTGGCTTAATACGATAGTATGTTAACAATCCGGTTAACACGGGCTGTTGCATTTTATGGTATCAGAGCACTTTATAGGGAAAAGCCTGTATGTATTGCAATAACTTAGGATGTTTCGTTGCGTGTCTACTTTGCGTTCTCTCTGATTGGTGTGTGTTATGATTATGCATATGTGACTACATGGCGTGGGCCTGATCAACTCATTCTTTGTGTAACTTGTGCAGAGTCATGGTGCCACCAAGGAGGAACCCTAGTACGAGCGAGGATCAATCGGATCCTATCCTGGCAGCATTAGCTGAGATGCAGGCGGCCCGACTAGCCGACTAGGAGGCCACGAGGTTGGCAAACCAGTCGATGCTGGACGATATCAGAGATGCGAACCGGCGAGCCACTGCTGAGGTTCTGGAGGAGAACCGGATGGCCAACATGACTATGATGAGGGTCATGTTGGAGGAGTTGAGGGCTGGTCCTGCTGCTGGCCAGTGTCCTCCACCACCTCCACCGCCGCCACCGCCTCCACCTCCACCTAGTCAACAGGAGGACACCCAGAGTCAGATGGGTGAGGGCAGTCATTTGACGGGGGCTTTGCAAACCATCCCCGTATTTGCTGAGGATCGTGACGGGATCGACCGCAGGCTGAATGCTTTCCGCAAGCATAAGCCACCTTCTTTCGACGGATCTTATTAAAGCCACATAATAATTATTAGGGTCAATTATGGAATTATTTCCTAATTATCACATTTAATTAATTAATTACCTTAATTAGCGGTGCGGGTTCTTACAACTCTCACACAATCCCAAGTGTTTAGGATGAAGAAGCAATCAAGAAAAGGTCTCAAGGTTGAGTTGCTGTTAAGAACAAAGGAAAAGGGCAATGGAACAGTCCAAGAGTGCACTTCAGCTGCCTAATTCACGTAGGAATAGAGGTTCTAGGGTTTTGTGCCCAATTATGAGTATATATATAGCCATTAAGTCATAAACGCACAATATTAAAATTAATTGCTACGCTTAGCATTTTGATCCCAAACTTTGGAATCTGAACCTCCTCAATTTTACAAGATTTTTCATATTTTTATTTTATTTTTTGGAGCACCTTTCCAGTACGCGTTTTTCCATATCCAGTATCAGTTCTGGCACCAGTTATTATTATTTTGACTTGAAACTTGTTTTACAAGTCCTACATATTATTCTAGGAATATTCATATACTTATTATAATTTTTCGGGATATTTCACCGGTACGCATTTATACGGGTAGCAGAACTAATATATGCACTTTTCGTCCGAAAAGTGACTTTCAGCATTATTTCTCACTTACTATAAATATTAAAACATCATAATAATTATTATGGTCAATTATGGAATTATCTCCTAATTCTCATATTTATTTAATTAATTACCTTAATTAGCGGTGCGGGTTCTTACAACGTCATTATCATTAACCAAGTTGATTATTAAAATCATCTTTCAAAACATTGACTGTATGTAATTAAAAATAGACAGCTAACTGAAATACCTCAATATATAAATAACTGTGAGTATCTAAAATCACGGTACTACAACACGTAGTCCGGACCATCATCCTAACACAATTATACATCTAGAATCTAAAATAATAAAGTCAAGCCAATGTGGAATGGACAAGCCCCATGCTCACCAAATAAGGTAGCAAAGCCCAACGCAGTCTCAAATCAAACAACAGGCTAATAACTAAATAACACGTCAGCATCCAATATAACATCAAAAAGCAGTTTATCAATATAAGTTTCGAAATCAGTGCAATGCAGCATATAATCATGTCATGTGTGTCAATTATCTACTGGCCAGAGAAATGCGGGACTTACATACGTCTATTGCCTACATTTAGTGCAAGACATCACTTACACCCACTCACAGAATCACCCTATTGTATGTCTCTTACATACTCAGGAGCCCGTCTAAGTGAAACACCACATGCATATCATAAGGCATTCACACAATAGCTCAACAGCATTTCAAATATCAATACATGAAAACACATCATGCATATAAACCATCCCCCCATGGGATATAGTTGAACCAACAATGGCTAAACCGAGGACACGAAAGCTTAACTCTTAAGCAATCAATCCAAGCCAAGTCCACACAAGCTCCATGTCACCAAACAACACAATCACAGTCTGTTTATGCAATAATCAATCATCAATAACCATTGCCCAAGGTTCCATTAAGTGATTAAGGCTTTCCATCTCATTTTAAGTCATTTTATGCAATTTCTGCAGGAGATATTCGAATACTCCTCGAGTAGTATTCGAATATTCCAAGTCTCCAGAAAGTATTCGATTACTTTCACTCAAGTATTCGGATACCACAAGGTATTCGAATAGTTTACCCTCAGTATCCCGATACCACCAGGTATCCGAATACAAACACAATAGTATTCGAATACTACATAGTGTTCGAATACTTACCCAAAGGTATTCGAATATTTTTCCTCCCAGAAAAGTATCCTAATACTCCAGCAAGGAGTATTCGACTACCAAGGGATAAGTATTCGAATACTCCACGAAAAGTATTCGAATACTTATCAGAAAGAATGAAGAAACTCGAGCATTCTTCTACATAATTCCATTTTTAAGGGTTCTAAAGCGATCTGGAGTCCAATGACTCCATAAAAAGAGGTTCATTAACATGTTTTAGACTTAGATTACCAGCCTTTAGCTCAAATGGTTCATGTAAGAACCCGCACCGTTAATTTAGGAAATTAAATAAATAAATATGAGAATTAGGAAATAATTCCATAATTGACCCTAATAATTATGATAAGGCTTAAATAATTATTGTAAGTGAATAATAATGTTGAAAGTCATTTTTTTGACGAAAAGTGCAAATACCGGTTCTGCCTCACGGTATAAATGCGTACCGATGAAGTATCCCGAAAAATTATAAAGAATGCATGAATATTCCTAGAAAAATACATAGGACTAGTAAAACAAGTTTCAGGTCAAAATAATGAGAACTGGTGCAAGAACTGATACTGGCTTGGTAAAAGCGCACACCGGAAAGGTGCTGTGAAAAATAAAATAAATTATGATAAATCTTAGAAAAATGAGTAGGTTCAGATTCCAAAGTTTGAGATTAAAATGCTAATCATAGCAATTAGCACTAATACAGTGCGATTAAAATTGATACACCTATTTTCACCAAAAAAAAATTGATACACCTATAAATATGAGGGCATATGTCCTTAGCTCAGATTTTAATATATGTTGCGCCTCCATCTCTGAAGCCTGGTGCTCTCCAAGCTTGCCACCTCCTTTACTCTTCAAGAACATCTCCAAGTGTTCACTTTTCCTGATTTTCCTTCACCATTGCTTAATTGTTGAGTGAGAGCTAGCCTTGTGAGGAAGTGTGGGTGCATTTTCTGAGTCTTCAGCCACTGTGTGGGGTGTGGGAGGCTGATACCTTAGGTTGTAGGGTTGGAAAAATAAAAGCGCATACCGGAAAGGTGCTGTGAAAAATAAAATAAATTATGATAAATCTTAGAAAAATGAGTAGGTTCAGATTCCAAAGTTTGGGATTAAAATGCTAATCATAGCAATTAGCACTAATACAATGCGATTAAAATTGATACACCTATTTTCACCAAAAAAAAATTGATACACCTATAAATATGAGGGCATATGTCCTTAGCTCAGATTTTAATATATGTTGCGCCTCCATCTCTGAAGCCTGGTGCTCTCCAAGCTTGCCACCTCCTTTACTCTTCAAGAACATCTCCAAGTGTTCACTTTTCCTGATTTTCCTTCACCATTGCTTAATTGTTGAGTGAGAGCTAGCCTTGTGAGGAAGTGTGGGTGCATTTTCTGAGTCTTCAGCCACTGTGTGGGGTGTGGGAGGCTGATACCTTAGGTTGTAGGGTTGGAAAACCATCTTCTTAGGCCATTGAAGCTCCAAGAAGCTTTCTTGTGGAGTAAAAGACCTACCTTGATGCTCATTTTCGTGGCCATGTGTTGCTGCACTGTAGAGTGACATAGAAACCATCAAGACACCTTCTTTATTGCTGTTTGAAGCTTTTGGGGGTATGTTCTTACTTTGGTTCATGAGTTTTCTTTGATAAAAGTAGAGCCTTGGCATGTGAAATGAGATAAGTAGGTAAACACTTGCTTAAATGTGTCTAAAAATGCATGCTTAGACGTCTGGAAGTGTTAAAAAGGGAACCTTGAAGGGATGTCTTCGCGAAAATGCAAAAACTGCATTCTATTGCGAAATATCCGGATATTGGGTCTGGAAATATCTGGATATGAATATCCGGATATTGGGTCTGTGAATATCCGGGTATTGATATCCGGATATGCCCCCGAGAAATATCGGGATATTCTGGGAAAAATCATGTTTTGAGCTATTTTACCCAAACAGAAGCGTGTGTTGCGTTTCTGGACCCTTAAATGATTGTGATGAACCTCTGGAATAATTTAATTAAGTCAGAACCAATAATATCGAAGACTTATGACTTTGAGAGAAGCCTACGGTAACGAAATTTTAAGGAAAGGTGTTGTCTTTGTGTCATATGCTTGTTGAGTATGATTATTAATATGATTGTTGGTCCAAAGCATATTGTGATTCTGCTGTGTTTGGGCTTTGAGCTTTGGTTGGACTCTTGGTCTGGATAGTTAGCTTGAAAGGTAAGCTTTCGTGTCCTCGGTTTAGCCATTGTTGGTTCCACCATGTTCCATGGGGGGTGGTTTATATGCATGATATTGTTTTCATGTGCTGTTTTACTGAAATGCTGTTGAGCTGTTAAGTGCAAATGCCTTGTGGACAGGTATGACATGGGCACGTACTGTGTGGGTAATAGACTTATTCCTGCACTTCTCTGGCCAGTAGAATAGTTATAATACACATGACATGATTATTGGCTGCATTGCACTATGTTTTCGGAACTTATATTGTTTAAATGCTTTTGAACTTATAATGCACCTGTAAGTGAGCTTGAGGTGGAAGATCCTTTAAGACCCCTTGTCTTACTGAGATTTCTGTTTAGAGATCTCACCCCACGTTTGGGGCACCATTTCAGTTCAGGTAATGCTGGGGTTGATACCTCGGGCGGCAGGAGGCTGGAGCTTAGCTGATTGCATGTTATTATGATGATTTTGCTGGATGCTGACATTGCTTTATCTTTATTATCTTGCTATTTGATATGAGAATTTTGTGGGGCCATGTTTCCTTATTTAGTGAGTATGGGGATTGTCCATGCCACGTTGACTTGACTTTATGCTTTTAGATTTGAGTTATATTAATATATGAGGATATTGTCCGGACTACATGTTGTAGATCCGTGCCTTAGATACACACTTATTTATGATATGAGATTATTCAGTATAGATAGTTGTCTTTAGCAATTTACATACAGACAATATTTTGGAAATGAATTAAGTAATGTAACTTGGTAATGATAATGACGTCATAATTGAAAAGAAAAATATATTCTGTACTTTTAATTAAGCATGGCTTAATACGATGACATGTTAACAAACCGGGTATACACGTGGTGTTACAGTTCAAGATTCACTTTTTAATGGATTAAACAAGCTTAAACCATGAAAATACAAAAGCTTTGATCATGGTATACCTCTTAGGCTCAAAGCTCCGAAAATGAGACACACTAGGGGTCCCCTACACAGCACCAAGGTTCTGCCACATCCCAAATACGAAAATGCACTTCAAGCTATGCCCTTTATCAATAAAAATGGCCTCTTGAAGCCAAAACAACTAAGACAATGGTGTCACTCAACCAAAGTCATAACACAGCCCCCTAAGCCTCCCCCAAAATAGTGACTACACTCAGAAACAAGGCCACCAACTCACCCCTAAGGCTTTGTTTGGGAGTTTGGATGGGAAAGGAAGGAAGGGGATCCAAGGGGGAGGGAGGGAAGGAAATTGGAGGGTATTCCCTTCCCTTGTTTGGGAGTTAAAAAATGATAAGAGAGAAAAATGGAGGGATAATGAGATACTTTTACCATTTTAACCTTTTTTAAAAATTAATATAGTTATTATATTTTACAAATTAAATTAAATTTAAAATTTCTAGCAAATTATTTATGTACTTTTTACAATACTAAAAAAGATCATATTTTTGACGAAATTTATACGTTGTAAACGACGAAAATTTTGACACAATTATTTTTTCGTCGGAATACTTTTCCTGAAAAGCGACGGAATTTTTTTTCCGATAAAATTTTTTACAGAAATAAATTTTCTATCGAAATTTAGTTTCCGTCAAATGTTTTAACAAAAATGACTTCTTTCATCAAATGTTTTAAACGAAAAAAGAATTCCGTCAAAAATTTTGACGAAATATTCTCGATTCAAAATTTCGAAGGAAATGTGTTCTGACGAAAATTCTGAAGCAAATTCTTTTATCTAAAATTTTGAAGGAAATGTTTTATTCGAAACATTCGACGAAATTTAGATTCTGTAAAGAATCTTGACAAGATACTTTTTCTGTGAAATTTTTTTATCGAAATATGTTTTGATTTGTCAAAAAGTTTAACGAAAATGAGTTTTCGATGGAATTTGGATTCAGTAAAGAATTTTGATGAAATTATTTTCCGTCAAATTTTTGTGATGGAAATGTGTTTCGTTGAATATTTTGATGGAAATTTTTTTTGTCAGATATTTCGATGAATATAATTTTTTGTGAAATATTTTGAGGGAAATGTTTTGATGAAATTTAGATGCCATAAAAAAATTTGACAAAATTTTTTTCTGTCAAAATGTTTTACAGAAATGTTTTTAGTCACAAATTTTGATGGAAATATTTTTCGTCACAATTTCTTGCGGAAAATTTTGATGGAAATGTTTTCCATAAAAAATTTTGACGTAATTGTTTTACGTCAAAAAATTTCTATGGAAATGTATTTTGTCAAAATTTTGGACTGAAATATTTTTGTAGAAAGTTTCGACGGAATTATAGAATATTTTTGACTGAATTTCTTTTCCGTAAAAAATTTATGTCAGTGATTATGGCAAAATCTGGTTTCATCTTTTTTTTTTACGGAAATTTTTTAATGTATATGATTTTCGTCAAAAAATTTATCACTATTTTTTGATGAAATACTTTTCGTCGATAAATTCTGTTAGTATGAGACTTTTTTAATAATGTTACAGTTAAAAATGATTCACATTTATGTAGTTGGGAAAAGTGTTTATCCTTTTATATAACACAACTTATATCCTTTCACTTTTACAAAGAGGTGAGACCCACATCTTTATTTTTTTGTCAACTCTCTCTCTCCTTCTTTATCTATCTCTTTTTCTCTCTTAAAATGACATAACTTTACATCCTTTAAAATGACACACACTTTACCCTATGTAGTTTTTACATTTTAATTCTAAGGGTAGATAAGTAGTTTTTAATATTTCTCCCCTTAAACCCTCCTAATTGGGGGAACTTTAATTTTAAGAAGAATGAGGGTTTAGTAAAAATCCTCAATTTCTTCCCTTCAATTTTTTTAAACTCACAAACAAAGGAATGACTTACTAAAACCATCCATTTCCTTTCCTTCCCCTCCTAAAACCAACTCCCAAACAAAAAGTAACAAACAGGACCCTCTGTCTTAATTTGCATTAGGCTCACAAAACAGAACTTAACCAAAGCTCACGAGACTTTTCAATGTCATACCTGCATAGTATTTGGAATCTCTCTCTTTCGGGTGTCAATTCGATTCATCTTGTTAATGTAACTTAATTCTTATAAGCTATCTCAAACTCCTTGTACACATGCCCTCTCTCGCACCAGCGATCACTTTGTTCATACCCTCGCTCATCAGCATCCAGAATGTTACATGTGGGATCAGAGCAGGGTCAGGTACTCCTCACATTCCTCATCGGAAGCACCCCATCCTACTGGCATAGCACAAGAAAGCCTGGAGGCCCCCAACAGTAACTTTAGACTGATTTCTAGGACCGAGACATTTTCAATTCAATTTCAATTGCTCGAATAATTAATAGACAGTTATAAAATTAATTCACATGAAATAATATAAAATATATAAAAGAATGAAATATGTAAAAAATGTAAGTAATAATTTTTTGACCAGTTGGTTTAACTAGGTAAATCAACTAGTTCGAAATAATTTAACTGTCAATTTGATTAAAACTAAATCATAACCGAAAAGTATTCAATTTATGGTTAAATTAGCTACATAGATTGCTCAATTTTGTCCCATTTTTTATAACAATGATTTAAACACACACAAACACAATTTATCCTAATTATTGAACTTGTTATGCGAAGGAAAAAATATGTGATTTTTGTATAAATATATGGAACGCAGTTTGGGCAGACATTTACTTCATACATTTGTGTACTTGCGTAGTGACTCAAAATCCTTACTTATATCTAAGTCAATTTTTGGTGTTCAGAGAGGCCAAACTCTCAATAGCTGTTGTCAGATCATAATAAAGCAAAATGTGAATCGTGACATGAAGAAGCTTTTACGTCCTACACTTCAATCGTCATTCGACAAATATTCCCTATATGTATACTTATATAGTACTCTATCAAATTGTTGTTCAGAATGATACCATAAATCTATTTTGATTGAAAATATGATAGATTTGTGGTATCATTGTGAACAACAATTTGATAACTTTGTCCCACCCAACACGGCATCACGTAACCAAAAGTAAAAGCAAAATCAAAGATCAGAGCGTACGGCAGGCAAGACTATAGAATATGGCTCCTCTTTTACTTTCCCTCACTTTTTCTTTTGATCCTTATGTTTTCTCTCCCTTTTGATTGGTTTAATGCAACCAAGCATATATAGAGGTCACTGTTAAATCATCATACAGAACAGTGAAAGGTTTAATCACGCTATATACTGACTTACGCACACAGGCAACCCATTTGGCTGATTTTCGAGCGTGGCATATTCCTTAGCCGAAAGGCTCATTCAGTAGAGGATCACCAGAAGACAACGTGATAAAAAAAAAAAAAAAAATTGATTTTCTAAACTAGTGCTAAAGTTATTTGTCTACATCAGAAATGACGAAGCCCAAGATTTCTTGAATTTTGATGCATGTTATATGTTTTATTCGAGAAATTCCGCTGACATGGGAGGCTAAACGGTGCCCATTATGCTTTAATTAGTATTGGAATAATCTAAGAGAAAGAAATATCATTAGGATACAATTAGAGTTTCTCAATTAAGTAAAATCATACAACATTGATAAAAAAAAAATAGTTCATTTCTGTTGATAATAATCTTTTATTAATAGATCATATGTCTAAGTTAATGTTGTATTGCAAACTTTTATTGCGACTTGCAAATCTCAAAATGAAACAATTTTTTTTTTTTTTGAGTAAATACCATTTTTGGTCCTCAGCAAATCTCACGATGTTCGCTTTAGTCCCTATCAAATAAAAAGGCCCATCGTGGTCCCAAAAAAGTTCAAAATGGATGCATTTAGTTGAAATCGTGGTCCCTCACAAATTCAAAAAAGATCTATATTAGTCCCTCAAAAGGACTAAAATCGGTCCATTTTGAATTTTTCAGGGACCACGATGAGCCTTTTTATTTGCTAGGGACTAAATCGGGCATCGTGAAATTTGCTGAGGACCAAAGAGGGTATTTATTTTTTTATTTATTTTTATAACAAATGAAACAATTTTTTATCTCCTCAACTTTTCTTCTATTAAAAAAAAATTAGAAAATGTATTAGTGTACATGACATATTTTTTAAAAACACCATTATTGATGGAGAATGACTCTAAGGGTTGGTGTGATATAGGTGCCTTATTCTTAAGGTCAATCAACATATATTTTATAAAGATTAACCACACTGTTATAACTGAATAACCACATTATGCAACAATTAATATCACTTTAATCTCATCCTATACGGTCAAAAGTATTTGCATTAGGCTGACTCTTGTTATTCTCCCTTATTAATTTCAACATCTTGGGTGGATTCATTCCTTTATATATTTTCACTACGTACTAGTACAAAGATATGGATGGACTAATGAAAAAGGCAAAAGATTACCGCACTTTCCGCTGATTGCATGAAAAGAAGAGAAGGGATTGGGAACGAAGAAAAAGTGGAAAAAATGAACAAAAAAATTAATATTTAAACATAATATGCCTCGATCTTATTAGGTCCATTTTGCTGCATGTATAGAAAATTAAGCCAATCTCGTTATACTACAAGTATGCATTGCAGGGGTGAATGAACATGGTACATTAATTTATTTTAATTTATAGAGTAAAAGCCTATTTGTACTAGAATGATGCTTTTTTGTCACTGGAAATTCTCTTTTAAGCCCAGTGTGACAAGACAACAACTATAACAGGGATGAAACTGTGTAATAATGGAGTTCAAAAGCTTGTCCTATGCATTGCCCCCACTACTCCACAATGGTACTCCTTTTATCAAAAAATTAAAGCCACCATTTTTTAAAAGGGATCAGCTTTCAGTGTTCAAAAGAATATGCATGGATCTCTTTCCTTTCAGCCCTTCAATAGTTTTCTAACACCAAACTTTTCAGCCCCCCCCCATCAAGCACTCAATTCCCACCTTTTCCTCCCTGCAAAGTTTCCAGATACTTAATTCTCTTCCTCCAACTCCAACTTCATCCACCTTTTACTTTTTATTGATATTTTCCCCTTCCATTGACAAAAAAAGAAAAAAAAAATTTAAACTTCACATTAATTTGAACATACATTAAAGGGCCGACCCAGTTCAAATACTCACTTCGTGAGTGTCTGGGGAAGGGAATACTCTAGGCAGCCTTTCCCCTGCTTTTTGCAGAGAGGCTGATTCGAACCCACGACCTGACACATCACGGCAAGTAAGCTTACCGCTCAGCCAAGCCGGCACTTCAATTTGAACATACATTATCAAATGAAATCCATCCGTTGATTGATGAAGGGTGACAAATGGTTTTGCACACCAACACCAAGAAAATCCCTAGTTTGCCCCCCTCCATTCTCTTCATTTTGTACTTGTCTACGTTTGGCAGGGTGCATTTGTGACCAGTCACATGCAGAGTTCTCTGCCTCGCTCCCAAGACTTGTGAGTACTGAACTTGAACCGTACATGCCACTAAGATTGTTCCCATCTTGACCTTGACTGTTACTGCATTTAAAACCTAAGCTCCCCAGGAATGATGGGTCAGTTGATGTTGCTCCAATTTGAGCAGCTTTTTGCAACAAAGCTGTGGCAGACATGTTTGCTGAACATGTTTGATGGGATTGGTGTTGGGAGCTATATAAGGAAGGAACACTTAATGGCTGGCTTGTAACAGCATCCTTAACAATACTACCTTGTGGAAGTGAAGTAGTAGTGCTAGTTATCTGTTGGCTGCAATTAGAGGAAAGCTTTGTTCCAAACACCCAATTTAGCTGATAATTAGAGGGTGGAGGATTTGAGCATTGGACAAGTTGGTTCCCACCATATATTGATCCTGAGCTTGTATTAGACCCAAGTTGATGATGAATCTCACGTAAATTTCCATTAGCTATTGTTTGATGAGCCTGAGATGCTTGACCCATCCAAAGGGATAAACCCCTAGATGTTTGATTACTTGTTTCTTCAGTGTTTGAAATTGGTTTGAAAATTGAAGAAAAAGGGGTTGGCATGTTATGGCATATGGATGTTCCCATTACGTTGTAACCAATGTTACCACCTAACGAGTTGTTTATGTCTGATGTTGCATTTACCCTAGCTGTTTCTTCTGCCAAGGCATCACAGAAGGCCCTGTGAGTTATGAAGCTATCTCTCCTGCTCAAACAAATTTTTTGATAAACCATATGCAAAATAATTAATAACAATAATAATAATAATAATAATAATCTGAAGAGGCATTTAAGAAGTCTAATATCAACTCAACAAAAGTCCAAATAGGAGTAACTTGATATAGCAAGACTACGACATCATAACTAGTACTAACTAGCCTATAGGGATTATAACCCCCAAACTAGTGTCAAAGAAAAACTGAATTAATAATAATCAGAGATAAGGTGAGGTTAACTAAGATAACTCCAAACCATAAACTTTTGTCGTTTAGGGCTAAGGTTGCAAAAAGTCTTATCAAAAACTTGTGGCTTCTTTCAAGTCCTTTGTTTGAACTAAGCCTCATTGTTCTCCTTTTACTACTAAAAGCCAAATAGAAAGCAAGTATACTCAGATACCCACACACACAACGCATAAACCCAGAGACCACAAGGAGTTTTTCAGACCACTAGTTAAGTTACCACTTTTGCAACAACAACAACAACAACAACAACAACAACAACAACAAAAAAATTGATCCTATAAGATTTGATACTATCAGCAATCTTAGAAGGGTAGGTTAGTTACCGTGAAAAGATAGTTCCACAATCACATTTGTATTCTCTGGTGCCACAGGTTTTTGAGTGTGCTTTCCAATCTGACTGCACAGCATAACGCTTTGAACACTTCTCACACTTCCACTTCTTTTCACCGTGCTTTCTGCAAAAGTGCTTCTTTATCCCAGTTAAGTCTCCAAGAGCCCTTGAAGGATCATGATGGACACAAGTTTTCTCTGGACACACATAAACTCGCTTCCTTGCTTCTTTGCTTGTCCTCTGCTTGAGTTTCCAAGGAAGGTTATGTCCACGTCGATGAAGTTGAAGATTTTGATCCCTTTGGAAACCCTTCCCACAAGTTTCACACAAGAATCTGTTTGTAGCCATTAGAGTCTTTGGTGATAAGGCTATGACTTCAGCTTCAGGATCTGTGCACAAATAGAAGAATCCCATAATAACTCATAATTTTTTTCCCCCCCTCTTGATAAAAAAAGCAAAATAGCTTTGAATATACTTATCATCAAAAAATAATTAAAGAGAAAAAAGAGAATAAGCAATGAAAGAAGAAGCATGCCTGGATTTCCTGGGAGGTTTCTCTTCCTCTTCAAAAGTGGAGGGTTATTGGATGCACCAGTTGGGTTATGAGGGAAAACATTTGTGATTTCTCCATCATCCATCTTTTCAAGCATCTCAAGCTGTTTCATTGATTCTCAGTTTGACTCAATTTATAATAAGAAACTCACAAACAGTTCAGTGAGAAGAAGTAATAGTGTTTGAATCTAAGAGAGAATGTGTAGAGAGAATGTGTAGCTAGTAAAACTTGTATATGCATTATATAAGCCTCCAAACCCTAAAAAAAACATTTCTCTCTCCTAACAAATATCACAGATATATGCAAGATATTTCCCAAGGGATCTCTCTCTCTCTCTCTCTCACATATGTTTCAGTTGATTTAATTATCTACTTTTTAGGTAGAATAAAAAAACCTAGATGCAATGGGAGGCGGTGAAAAGTTAAAGGGGAAGGTGAGATAGAGAGTGAGAGAAAAAAAGAAGGGGAGGTGAAGCAAAGGTGTATGATGACACATATGATGAGGTCTGAAGAAAGTTAATCTCCATTCGGAATGATTATCCCATAATTTGTTGTTGCTTTCTGTTTTCTCATTTTTTTAATCCTTCTCATCCAATGACCCTTTTTCTAATATTTTTGTTTATTTATTTTATTTTATTTTGGAGAATAATTTTTTTTGTTTATTAAACAGTAAGGAACTCCACCATGCCTTTCAAATATTTATATATAAAGCCTATGTATCTATATACTATGGAATAGTAATGCTCAATTAGCTAGAAAGTAGAGACTAATTAATGCAATAGATATTGTGTTTCATGGACTTTGTTCTGTATAGCAATCTGAGCATTCTCATCCTAATCATTCCAGATTTTATATGTTTCGTTTATCTTCTAAGATTTTCTTTTCTTTACCTTTTTTTTTTTTTTTGGTAAAGATATCTTCTATCTTTTTCTTTTCTTCCCTGCCCTCTCAAATTTTTGTTCATAATACAAGTTTTCATTTGATGTCTGAAGTTCATTTGAACTGCAATAAATATTTTATTTTATTTTTGGTTATTAGGCACTGCCCCCACTAACTGCATATGATCATTAGGTAGAGCTAGCTGATGCTATATATATATCCAAGTTAATGGTATATAGTTATGTACCTTGGTCTTATAGTTTACATAATCATGCCCCCATAAAACTGGGTTGCTCAAAGAGCATTATTTCTGCAGAATTGGTCATATTGCTATATTAATATGCCAACTTGAATTACCCTCACTTCCTATGTAGCACCGATACTGACACGGACACGTGACACGATACTCCGACACGTTAATTCTAAAAAAATATTAGATTTCGACACGTTAGGACACGTTTTGATATTAAATAATTTTTTTAATTTATGTGGTGTATATTATATTTAATATTCAATAATTTAATAAAAAAATGAATCTAAACTTATAATATTCATAAATTTTGCAAAAAAACATAAGATATCTCAAATATCTTTATTAAACTCAATAAAATAGTAATTGTAATCCAACGAATCTAATAGTTGGAACTAAAAACTCAACGTAATGTAACCTTTAAACCTTTTTTTCAATTTCTATAACGTGTGTTGGAGTGTCAGAGTGTCCGAGAGTGTCGGGAAGTGTCGGACACGACACGTCGGGATTTTTGAAGTGTCGGTGCTTCATAGCTCAGTTTACAACCACTTAAATCAAGTTGTGACCGGAAATAGAAGCCTACCCAATCACAAAAATCTTTAATGTTCATGTTCCAGGAAAGGCAAAATATTGAGTCTTTTGAAGCTTTAGTACTCAAAGTGAAAGTGCAAGTCATTTCTCGAAGAAGATTGATAGATGCCAAAATTTTGTAAAATGCTATTGCATGCCATACGATTGAAAGGAAAGATAAAGAGCTAGTTTGCCATTATAAACATCGGATAGCTATACCTACCTATTAATTGTTCTGAAATCTTCTTAGTAAAAGGCCATGCACGTGTGTTCATGCACTCACCAAACTATCAAGGTAAATCCAAAGGAAACGACCAAAGGACACATAAAAGGGAATAATCGTCCAAATGACAACATGACCATGTTTCACATATTGACTGGATTTCTAGCGTTCTTGACTTTTTAATATACACCAAATTAACAGTTATTTCTTGTTCTTATATAATTTTATCATTGTTGTTATTCTATCAATTAATGTATATTATCAATATTAACTATATTATCATCATCAAGTCATTGTGGTGATGTAACCAAGCAGTGAAACATACTTTTAATCTCTTAACACGAATTGAAGGTCTGCAAAGACCTTGATTAATTGGTTGTTAATTTTTGAGCTGTAGATATATGGTGATCCTCTTGTTACCTTTCCTAGTCTATTTTCGTGTAGTAGATATTTAACTTTATAGCTTTTTCTCAGCATCTTTTACGTACAGTTTCTTTTTCTTTTAAATAAAGATTTAACTTAGTTGCAAATATTTAACTTTTATGGCCCACCAATCTAAAGGAATAACCGAAAAAATGATGGTTTGCTAGTAATTCTATATAGTAACAAAATGGTTTTTTTTTTCTTGATACATAAAGAAAAGGTAAAAAAACAGAAAAAAAAAATCAACCGACATCCCTAATTTGAGGAGTCCACAAACAAAAGAAAGAGCAATCCAGAAGGAGGTTCTGAGAAGACAGAATCATCATCCATATTCGGACGGTCTAGCAGGAGGTTCGCCAAGTAATCGGTATAACAATTGGCCTCTCTCAATGTATGAATAAAGTGGACTTTCTAGTTATGATTGATCAATGCTCAAATTCGAGTCACCAAGGATGATTCAAGGGCTTTCTTACCATGCCCAGTGAGCAACGTGACAACAAAACTTGAGTCACTTTCGATGATTAATTTTCTGACACCCATACTCCAAATTAGCTGAAGCTCTTTTAGAACATCCCACGAAACAAAATGGTTTTAATTCAACTAAAGATGCATCTTCTTCATTTTTTAATTTATTTATTAAGGTATATACTATTATCAGAAGAGGGTATCAATGAAAGAAAAGTCTTCCCCACTATCATCAACCACGCCATCACATAAAAAAAAAAGTTTGCTTAGCTTCAACGCTACGGTTAATTTTTTTTTTTTTGAAGTATCAAGCATACGATTAATTTGGATGCATTGTAGATAAATTTAACATCTCTTGTATTGTTAAATTTATAATAATCTGACAATATTTTTTTGCTGTATCAAAATTAAAGCCATATTTGCTGTAGATTCACATGGTAGTGAAATACAGAAATAGGATAGTCTTGGAAATATCATTAATTACTTGTAATTATTGATTCAGATGGTAAAGAATTTGTTTTTCCTTAATCAAATATTTTGTATTTCTGTCCTGGGAATGAAAACTTTTATCATGAAAGAGTCTTCTTCTATAATAAATCTCACAATACCCGAATCGTCGAATAATCGAACAATCAAGATATATACAAAAAAATAAAAAAATAAAAAAATAAATAACATTAATTAATTAAAGATGGGTGTAATTGCTATTAGAGTCTTAATTTGATAGTGTTTGAGTTGATACGAAGATTAATATGAAAAGGGAACAATAGCAGACAGCCAGCTGACAAAGACAGTGAATTTTTTGAAGTCTGAGTCGTCTCCTTGTGGGCTGACTTTTCCTGCTACATTTGCTAATCCTTAATCATAATCTAATGATGTTTTTCCTTTCTAACATTGTTTAATATAAATCTTTGGATTTTAGCTATTGAACTCTGGTGGCCCTAGAATATTCTCTCCCCTCCCACCCCAAGCACTTCCCCCAAAGGCTTCAACTTTCAAGGCCTTGTGAGATTCCTATTCAAACTCCATAGGGTCCCCCCATAATAGTCCTCTCTCGCTCTCTCTCTAGCTTGACATAGTTAGAAACAATGGCCATTTGAAAACAGAAGGGTTTAGGGAAAAGCATATTGTTGTCACCAAGGGTACGTTTGTTTCTTACTTTTGTTTCAAATAAACACACGAAGTGAAACCACAAGCTATTTTAGAATTGATTGTGAAATCTTAAGTAAAGCGAGAAAGTATTTCCTACCAAATTTGAAGGCATGTAATTGATTGCAGCTAATGCACTTCAATTTTCCATCCACATAGGCATGATTTATGTGAGTATTCATATATTTTTATAATGCAATGTGATTTCTAGGCTTCTCCTATATTAAATCAAGTTATGAAATCCATTGCTTATGAATGACATGTATATAAGAGTTATATACATATATATATATATATATATATATATATATGTATGTATGTATATATGTATATATGTATGTATATATATATATGTATATATATGTATATATATGTATATTTATACATACATATACATATATATATATATATATATATATATATATGGGATAGGATATTGTGACACCCAAGTTATGTTACATTCATGTGACACCCAGTCAATCTCACCGTTAGATCGCTTATGTTGATCTAACGGTTATATTTATTTCTACCTTTGTATGATCATGATTTCCCAAATTTAAAGTAAAAGCAATAAATATGGGAAATCATAACCATACAAAGGTAGAAATAAATATAAAATATTAAATTTGGGAAATCATGACCATACAAAGATGAAAATAAATATAACCGATTGATCAACATAAGCGATCTAACGGTAAGATTGACTAGGTGTCACATGCGTGTAACATAACTTGGGTGTCACAATATCCTATCCCACATATATATATATATATATATATATATATATATATATATATATATATATATATATATATATATATATGGGAAATCATTTCCTCATGTTGCATGAGAATTAAACTCTCATGATGTTGAGACCCTTCGATTTGCGTGCAAAGCTTTTTTTACTTTTTTCTTTTTAAATAAATGTGGGACCCACCACTAGTTGAGTTACAACATGAGAATTGAATTCTCATACAACATGAGAAAATCAAACCCATATATATATATATATATATATATATATATATATATATATATATATATATATATATATACGGAAAACAGTTTCTCCTTTAATAGGAGAGTTGTTTTCTCATGTCACCGAGAGTTCGTTTTGCGTGCAATATTTTTTTATTTTTTGTTTTTTGTTTATAGTGAGACCCATTAAAATTATGTGTGTAGGAAATTTTCTAATCTCGTGTTAAATGAGAGATGTAAAGCCCATATATATATAATAAGGTTAAGCTCAAATTAGTAGAAAAGGTAGTCTTGTAAAATAAAAGATTTCAACTAGTTAGACTTAGCTTGGAATAATTGTCCAATACAGAACAGAATTACATCTAGGATTCCATTACAGGAACCCACATGCTTCTGCTTATCAAAAGCTGGAGAATATGTGCCTTTTTTAAATTATGCAATTAATAATTCTTTTCTTTAATATTCTTCCTTTTTATTTAATTTTATTTTAATTTTTGGTCATGTTCTACACACATGGCAAGATGGTAGAAGATCTTATTGCATCTTAGCAACCCAACTTTACGAGGGGAAAAAGGAACAATATTTCGGATGAATATTCTTTCATATTTGCAAATTTGTATTTCACTTTTTCGAGAGATATGCTTGGCTTCTTTATAATGCATGATTGAAGTAGTATGTTTCTTCGTTAGATAACAACGAAGAAACAAATAATTTACCAAGTATATTCATCTTCGACTATGTGCTTATTTTATAAATGATGGATTTTTTATTTTAGTATCATGGAGGCATGGAGATTATAACTTATAATCTTTTACATATTACCCCAATATTTTATCATTAACCTAATTCTAATGGATTTAACAATTAAATTGGTTGATAAATGTAAGAACCCAAACCGTTAAATTGATATTTAAAAAATTTAATAATAATTAAATGAGAATTATTAAATGGAAAAATCTAATCATTTTAAATTGAGAAAATGTGCAAACAGGGTCATCTTAGGGTAGAAATGCACGCATGACAAATTACCCAGAAACATAGAAAATAGTTGTGATTATATTTCCACGAAATTTATGTAATTAAATGACAAGAAAATAATTAGCCTTTGAGTTAGAGGAAGGTTGTAAAGACCTACACCGCTAAATTAAAAATTTAAATAATTTAATTATGAGTTAAGAAATAATTTCATAATTGACTCTGAATAATTATAGGAAGAGTATAATCATTAATATTAAGCCACTTGTCTTAAGGGAAGTATAAACATCGGGTATTTCGTGGTAAAAATTGACATCGGCGAAGTAACTCCAAAAACAATAATAAAAATAGAGTAAATACCATTTTTGGTCCTCAGCAAATTTCACGAGGCCCGTTTTAGTCCCTAACAAATAAAAAGGTCTATCGTGGTCCCTAAGAAATTCAAAATGGACCCATTTTAGTCCTTTTGATGACTAATATCGGTCTTTTTTGAATTTGTGAGGGACCACGATTTTAACTAAATGTGTGCATTTTAAATTTCTTAGGGACCACGGTGGGCCTTTTTATTTGATAGGGACTAAACTGGGCATCGTGAAATTTTAAAAGAACAGAAAAATGTACATTGATCCTCCAGAGAAAAGCTGTCAAACGTACAAACTCCAAAACAAAAAATGCCGACAAGTTTCCTAAACGAACCTTTTTGAACCCATCCAAACCGGGTTAGGGTTCAACTAATGTCGGCCCATAATAAGAAAAATAAAAACAAAATTAAAACTAAACAAATGTCTTCCTAAATAACATTGGGTTCACAAACTTAATTCATTAAATCTTCAACAATTAAAATCCGACTTGGGCTCTAATTTTGACCAAGTTCCTGTCCGAATTGAGTTTTCTTGTCTGCGTATAATTTGTATTCCTCTAAGTTGTCTTTAAAACGCAACAAGAACGGAGTCAACCGGACACCTGTGGAGTGAGATATGGTCAAAATTCTAAAGTAACGTAAAATTGGGAATTTATGACGAAAATAAATTAAAATCAATAAACAACCAAAGATCTAATTTAACCCAAAAGACCATTATTTTCATTCCAAGTAATCCTAAAATACTAATCAAGAGTGATAAATAAGTGTAATAAAATATCTATTATCACCAGGACTCTTAGTTTGTCACAGACTTTCCAGCGCCTCTTGAACATTAAAGACAAAATAGTACTTGCGTCTGTTCTTGCTTTTTCTCAAGTGTTAGCCATCAATTCCGTTGCTCTCACCTCTCATGTCAATAATTCTAATGGGAGCAGTGGACGTGGTCGAGACCGTATTAATGGATCACTGCAACTATTGCCATAACCTTGGTTATTTTGAAAAGAGTTGCTAAAAGAAGTACCATCACTTATAGCCACTGACTGTTAATCTTGCTCAGACCGACGTTGTGTTATACTTTATAGGATCAATAACTATCTCTAGGGTAGATAATGAAGCTCCTTTTGGGAAGGTTACTTTTCAAACTTCTACTGTACATATTGATAATCATGTTGCTTGTCTTTCTCAATTGTCTCTTGGGCCATGGATAATTGACGTAGGTGCTACTATTCACCTTTGTGGTAATAAGGACCTTTTTACCTCACTAACTTTGATCATTTACCTTCTATTACTCTTGTTGATGGCACCAAGGCCCCTACTTGTAGTATTGGAAAGTCTATCCAGCTCTTTCTTTGACTCTGACTCTATCTATTATATAACTAGTATCCCCTCTAATGTGTCTATTGGCTAATTAGTTTGTTCCCTTTTCAATCACTTTCTCTAACCAATCTCTCTCTTTATTGGATTTGGGAATGAGGAAGACAATTATAGTGGGTTATGAGTTACAGAGTCTCCTGAACTCATCAAAATTTGCTTGGGTCATCCAAATCTCTCCAAACACCAGTAGATGGTTCCTTTTTCATCCAATTTTTCAAGCTTTAAATTGCTAGTCTTTTAACGAGGAAAGTACACTCGCTCCTCCTTTGCTAGTAGAGTCAATAAATGAACTAATGGTCCATTTTCTATTGTTCATTATGATATTTGGTGTCCAAGTCGAAATATATTTGTTTTGTGTTTACAGTATTTTGTTACCTTTATCTATACATTTTCTCATCGTACTTGATTTTATTTAATGAAAAATTATTCCGAATTATTTTATATTTATAAAAAAATTATGCTGAGATAATACTCAATTCGATGCTTCTATTCGTGTTCTATGCAATGGTAATGACAAGGAGTATGTATCTTTTGAATTTATTAATTTTTTGGAAAAATAAAGAACATTACACTAGACTATTTGTCTTTACACTTTAAAACAAAATGGAGTGGCTAAATATAAAAATAGACATCTAGTTACAATAGAGCATAATGTAACACCCCGTGTATACCCGGTTTGTTACATTGTCATCGTATTAAGCCACACTTAATTTAAAAATGCGAAATATCTTTTTCTTTTTAATTATGACGTCATTAACCTTAGCCAAGTTGATTCCTTAATCAATCTTCATAAAAACATCGCCTGTATGTAAATCTCAAAGACAACTAACTGAAATACCTCAATATATAAATATAAAGTGAGTATCTAAGTCACAGGACTACAACACGCAACCTGGACAATATCCTGATACATTATCACATCTCAAAATTGAAATAACATAATCAAGTCAAAGTGGCATGGACAATGCCCATGCTCACCAAATAAGGCAACATAGCCCAACAGCAGTCTCAACAGCAACAACATAATCATAAATGAAACTAAGCATAATAGCAACAGGCATATCCAAGATGTCAGCATAAGCATATGTAATCAACTAAGCTCCGGCCTCCTGCCGCCAGAGGCATCAGCCCCCAAATTAACTGAACCTGAAATAAGCGTCCCCAAACGTAGGGTGAGATCTCTAAATAAGAAATCTCAGTAAGACAAGGGGACCTCAAGGATCTTCCACCCCAAGCTTACTTACATGTGCAAATATAAGTTCAAAAGCATTTATTCAATATAAGTTCCAAAATAGTGCAATGCATCAGATAATCATGTCATGTGTGTTATAACTATTCTACTGATTAGAGAAAAGTGCAGGAATACGTCTATTACCCACAGAGTACCAGCCCTTGTTGTTCCCGCCTACAGGATCACCCCCTGGCCTCCTGTCTAGGCGTAACACCACATACATATTAAAAGGGATTGCACTTAACAGCTTCGCGGCATTTCATAAATAATACAAGAAAATCACATCATGCATATAAACCATTCCCCCATGGGACATGGTGGAACCAACAATGGCAAAGCCGAGGACACGAAAGCTTATCTTGCAAGCTAACTATCCAATGCCAAGAGTCCTCACAGCTCAAGGTCCAAACACAGCAGAATTACAATCTGATTTAGACCAGCAATCATATCAATAAAAATTGCTCAAAGGCATAAACATAAAGACTACGTCTATCCTTTACGATTTACTTCTTAAGGCTTCCCACAAAGCCACAAGCCCTTAATCCCTTGATTCTGACTTTTTTAAGTTATTATAGAAGTTCAACTTCATCAATCTAGGGTCCACAAACCCCTAACACATGTTCTGTACGAATAGTACCTTACTGTTCCACGAAAACCCAGAATATCCGGATATATTTCGGGTCATATCCGGATATCCATATCCAGATATAAATCCGGACATCCATATCCGAATATCATATCCGGACATCCATATCTGGATACCACAGAACCCCATATCCAGATATCAATATCCGGATATTTGCAACCCAATATCCGGATATTTCACGGAAGAACTCAAATTCTGCATTTTGCGAAATACCAATCCAAAGGTCCGACTTTTACCAATTACAGAAGCTTAATCATGCATTTCTAGGTGTGTTTAGCATTACCCAACGTTAGGTTATCATCTTAGCTTGTTACATGCATCAAGGTTCTATTTTTAAGCATAATAACTCATGATCAAAGGTTGTAAGGCTTACCAACAACTCAAAACAGATAAAATAGTGTTCTTGAAGCCCACATTACAACTCCTAGGGTACAGACTTCAAGGTGAACGAAAATGAACCAACAAAGTTTGGTTCTTGCACCCAAAGATAGTTTCTTGAAAATCAAAATGCCATGATCATGGCTTCCCAACATTCAAACTAACAAGGTCAGCTCTCACACTCTACACACAGAATCCAAAACTCAGAAATGGTGATCCTTTCCCACTCTCAATGGTAGCTTTCACAAGGCCAATGTGTTTTGGTGAAGATTGCAAGGAGAAAAGGTGACAACTTGGTGGTTTTCTTAGAGGAGGTGAAGATGACAAAGAGTGGAGGCTGATCAGCTGCTCAAGCAACTCACGTAGCCTAAATAGCATGGCCTAGGATTTTGTGCCCTTACTTAGATAGCCCACTTAAGTCAAAGCACACAATATTAACAATAATAGATACGCTTATCATTTTAATCCCAAAATTAGGATTTTGAACCTACTTATTTTTTTAAGATTGATTATATTTTTATTTTATTTTTCGGAGCACCTTTCTGGTACGCGCTTTTCCATAGCCAGTATCAGTTCTGACACCAGTTCTCATTGTTTTGATCTGAAACTTGTTTTACAAGTCCTATATAATATTCTAGGAATATTCATGCACTTATTAAAAATTTTCGGGTTACTTCACCGGTACGCATTTATATCGGGTAGCAGAACAGTATCTGCACTTTTCGTCAGAAAAGCGACTTTCAGCATTATTACTCACTTACTATAATTATTAAAGCCTCATAAAAATTATTAATGTCAATTATGAAATTATTTCCTAATTCTCTCATTTAATTAATTAATTTTCTTAATTAACAGTGCGGGTTCTTACATTCACCCCACCTTTTTAAGGATTTTGTCCTCAAAATCAGAAATATACATGTCTCGAAACTCGGGGTACTACCGGAGAAGCTTGTCCTCTCGCTCCCAAGTGCACTCCTCAGGAGTACGTCCAGTCCACTACACTCTGACCATCGGAATGGTCTTGCTCCTAAGCTGCTTCTCGCCTCGATCGAGAATCCTTAGTGGCCCACGGGAGTCTTTAGGTTCTCCCAAACCTCCACATCATCCGGTTGCACCATGTGCGAAGGATCCGCTATGTATTTCCGAAGCTGAGACACATTAAATACATCATGGATGTTGGTCAAGCTCGCGAACGTATAGACGGGCCAAATACTCTATAGTGAAGCTCACCTTCACTAGAAGAAAATGGGCAGACTTGGTCAATCTGTCCACAATAACCCAGATAGAGTCAAAACCAGCCTGAGTCTTCGGTAAATCCACCACGAAGTCCATGGAAATGCTATCCCGTTTCCATTCTGGAATCTCAAGAGGTTGAAGCTTACCAGACGGCTTCTGGTGTTCTATCTTCACCTTCTGGCAAATAAGGCACTTGGACACATAAACTGCTATATCTTTCTTCATGCCCGACCACCAGAAATTTTGCTTCAAGTCTTGATACATCTTTGTAGCACCAGGGTGGATAGTAAACTGGCCCTTATGAGCCTCTGCCATAACTTCCACCGTCAAAGGACCTCGAGGAATCACAATCCTATTCTGGAAGGTCAACAATCCATCCTCATTCCAAGACACACCGTCCTGGTTCCTCATATACTCAAGGCACTCTCTTTGTACTTGCGCCTCTTTAATCTTTTCCATAAGCTCATTTTCAATTTGTACGGTCTCCATCTCGAGAAGTGCACCCCTAAACAAAGAGGTCACTGTCAGATCTCGAAACTGCTCAATAATATCATAATCACCCATGGTCAAATTGGATAGACTCACGGATTTCTGACTTAAAGCATCAGCTAGCACATTGGCCTTGCCAGGATGGTACTTCAACTCAAAGTCGTAGTCCTTCAAATACTCCATCCATCTTCGCTCTCTCATGTTCAGCTCCTTCTGATCGAACAGATAATTTAAACTCTTGTGATCACTGAACACAACAAATTTCATACCATAAAGATGATGCCTCCAAATCTTGGAAGCAAACACGATCGCTGCCAACTCCAAGTCATGAGTCAGGTAGTTCTCCTCATGAAGCTTCAACCGCCTCAAAGTATAAGCAATGACTTTACCCAGCTGCATCAACACACAGCCCAGCCCCTTTCCGGAGGCGTCAGTATACAAATCAGTCTCCTCAGAAGGATCAAGAAGGACCAACATAGGTGCAGTCGTCAGTCTCGCCTTTAAATCCTGGAAACATTGCTCACACTCGTGAGTCCACACAAAAGAAGTCTCCTTCCGAATGAGGCGAGTCAAAGGTAAGACCAGCATGGAGAATCCCTTTATGAACCTCCGATAGTAACCGACCAAACCAGAAAACTCCCCACCTCGGTAACCGTCTTTTGCCTCTCCCAATCTAGCACGGCCTCTATCTTGTTCGGACCAACTGCAACTCCCTCTGCATATATCACATGACCAAGAAACTTGACAGACTTGAGCCAAAACTCACATTTTGAAGGCTTAGCATATAGCTTTTTCTCCTTCAACACTTGCAACATAATCTTTAAATGTTCCGTATGCTCCTCCTCCGTCTTGGAGTATATTAAGATGTCGTCAATGAAGACGATCACAAACTGGTCCAGGTACGGCTGGAAAACCCTGTTCATGTAGTCCATAAACACTGCGGGTGCATTGGTGTGTCCAAACGGGATTACCAAATACTCATAATGACTGTATCTTGAATGAAACGCGATCTTCGGGACATCATCTGTCTTTACCAGGATCTAATGGTAACCGGATCGGAGATCAATCTTCGAATACACACAAGCAACCTTAAGCTGATCCAACAGATCATCAATCCGTGGAAGGAGATACTTGTTCTTGATTGTCACCTTGTTCAACTGCCTATAGTCGGTGCACAATCGCATGGTCCCATCTTTCTTTTGCACAAAGATAACTGGTGCTCCCCATGGAGACACACTCGGTCGAATGAAGCCTTTCCCTGAAAGGTCCTCAATGTGCTTCTTCAGCTCAGCCAACTCCGGTGGCGACATCCGATATGGAGCTAGTGAAATAAGCCCCACACCAGGCAACAGATCTATGGAGAACTCTATCTCTCGTTGTGGTGGAAACTCAGGAAACAACTCGAGGAATTCCCCCACCACAAGAATGCCAGTGAGATCCTTCTGTGTCCCACTCACCAAACCTCCCAACATCACAAAACCAAATGCCCCTGATCTCAAGGCCCTCCTAGCCTGCAGGACTGAAATGAACGGTGAGGAACTGGCTATGGACCCACACGGAGACATCACCACTTTCTTGGCACAACAGTCAATCAGTGCACAGTTTCTGGACAACCAATCTATGCCCAGAATAATCTCAAGGTTGGCCATCGGCAATCCTATCAGACCCACCGAGAATTCACGGCCATCCCATTGAAACATCACATCATGATGAATAGTGGAGGAATCACACATTTCTCCGGTGGCGGTGGTCAACTGCAACGGTGGAGAAAGCACAGACATGGGCAACTCAAGCCCCACAGCAAATTGGGTAACAATAAACGAATGCGTAGCCCCGGGATCAAATAATATATCAACATATGATCCACCAACTGTGATAGTACCTCTCACAAGGTTCAGAGCTCGGTCCGACTGCTGAAGATCCAAGGTATAAACTCGCCCCGTGGCAGGTGGCACAACAGGTGCCGCTGGTGGTGGAAGGGGAACAGCCTGAACTACAGCAGCTCTCGCCGTCGACGACGAACAATCTCTAGCATAGTGGCCCTCCTTGCCACACTGGAAACAAATAGTCTGGCCGGTAGCACACGGCCCCAAATGAGTCCTCCCACATCCCGTACATCTGGGAGGCGGAGGCCTCGCTGTACTCCCCTGCGTAGAGGTCCTCTTGAATTGTCCAGGCCCCTGCCTCGTAGCCAACTGCTTTCCCTTGCCCTTTCCTGCGAACTTCTTGTCTTTCCAAGAAGTGGAACCACATGTTCCCTTCGTCTCATCAACCTTGGCCCTCTTGGCCTTGCTCGTAATGCAGACATCCTCTCTATGTCCTTACACTACTGTACCAGTGTACCAAAGTCTCTGGAGGCAGCTCCATCAATGTGATCTGCAATCACCTCATTAAGTCCCCTACGGAACTTAGTAGCCAGGAATGTCGGAGTAGGCATCACCATCCGAAAATGCGCAAACTTTACCAGCTCATTAAACTTGGCCAGGTACTCGTCCACAGACATCGAGCCCTGCACCAATCTGTCAAACTCTCCCTATTTCCTCTCCTGCGCATCCATAGGGAAGTATCTGCCAAGGAAGTGACGTGCATCGGCAAGTGTACCGAATCGCGCAAGTAATACAGTGATAAATCAAAGTTCGTATCCACAGAGAGTGTGTTTAAATCAATTAAAACTCTTCCTTTTAAGATTAAATATTTCAAAAGGTTTTTGACACGAATGTCAGGATTGTGTGGAAATTTGATTTGTAAATTTAAAAGACTAGTTTTTGGTTCTTTTTGAAAAAGAAATGAAATAAGGGTTTAAATATATGAGGAAAGCGCTGTAGTAGGGAACACTCCCCAATGATCCCCACCTTTTACTCTGGATTAAGTTAAGTATTAATATATAAATCGTGAACTTAGATAATTATCAGATAATAGGTATCAATAGTTAATTCTCAATCCCTTGAGGAATTAACCCTTTAATCTCATATAGAACCCTAATTCCTTGAGGTGCCCTATATGAGATCAAGCATAAAGGTCGATAATTGAAACATCTACAATATGAATCATGTCTATGTCTAGATCATGTTCATACCGTCGTTCTATCCCCTTTCCGGATTAAAGACCTCAGATCCCTCTTGTTGGCCCTAATCCTCAGATTTATTATTACTTACTAGATTGATCGGATCTAATAATAACAATAACAATACGATCAGAATAGAACGAAATTCAAAAGATAAATATATTCATAAAAACTCAATCCATTGTATCAGGGGTTCACAAGGGTTCGTGACCCTAACTACAGCAAAGAGGTTCTAGCCAACCATTATCATGGCTAAAATCAAGTATTCAAATGAAAAACATAAACTATCAGAACTACAGAAAGGTAGAAGAAGAGATCCCTCTCCTAATCTCCAGAGCTTCCGCCTCCCAATGACCTAGGATTTGTTCAGAAAAATGAGAAGTGTCCTTCTAGGGTTGCCTTATGCCCTTTTTATAACCTGAAAATCCTCCTTTTCTCGCAACTGACAGCTGTCTCTCTCAATCCCACGCTTGGAGCGCAGGATCCACGCTCCAAGCGTGGAGCTTCTGCCATTTTTGTTTTCTCCACGCTCCAAGCGTGGAGTTCCACGCTTGAGGCGTGGACTCACTGTTCTGAAGTCTCTTCCCACGCTTCAAGCGTGGGTTCCTACGCTTGGAGCGTGGGGCTTCTGTCTGATTCTTCTTCTTACTCCTTTATTTGTTATTTTCCTCCTGTAAATATGAAGAATTTGAGTGAGAGAGTGTCTGACAATTTTATTCAATAATTTCACCACATATACACTTTTATACACAGTTTTAGATCTGATTTCCTGCTGTTTTTGATCTATAAAAGTATATATGCTGGGAGCATATCAAACAATTCCCAGATTTAAACATTGCTGTCCTCAGCAATAAACTGATTCAAACTTATAACTTTGTACAGCATTGTTTCAACACAATATCAACCAAACACTTTAAGAAATCATTATGTCATGCCTGACTGAATTCTGCAAGAATTCTGATGATGCCATCAATTCTCTGAAAATTCATGAATGTAATCTGAACATCCCTCACCAAGACAAACTATATCACTCTCACTCTTGTGTTTTTAGGGTATCAGACATACATAACCATCACAGCTGAAACACTGCCATAGGCTTGATCATATTCTCAAGATCCTTAAAATTGAAGGATTCAAACACATGCACTTAACTGATCAAAGGACTTTCAATGGTTTTAATTTGGCCTGGCTAAGGTAGGAATTTGTATGGAGAGTGGCTTCAAATGCTATGAGATTGACACTGAGAACTTATCAATTTTTCTCCACTAACTTGCCCACAGAATTTCGGGAAGTCAATTCCTATGTTTGACCAATTTATTCACAATGTTCCACCCGCATGTTTTTCTTTTTCCCTTTTTTTTTTTTTTTTTTTTTTTTTCTTTTCTTTTCTGTTTTTTTTTTTTTTTTTTTTCCCTTTCCAATTTGCTTAGTGTAGTGGAGCTTACCTTAGATATTTTCTCTCTTTTTGAGAAAAATCAGTAGTTCAATCTCACTTAGGGTAAGTTCATCATGGATAGGTTAAGCAACATTTTGGGTAATTACCAATGAATAGGTTCAAACCTCAAAGGGATAACAATGGAAGATTAATTATACAGGTGAGCTTTATGGCCAGAGCTATCAAGAACAATTTGCCTTATCATATCAGTTAAAATGCATGCCTTGTAGAGAAACAAACCAAGTTCTAGAGTGTCAGTACAGTGAGGCCTCTCAGAAAAAAATTTTACTGTCTAGGCTCAAACCTCAAGGCTATGATTTCAGACTAGATTTCACAGAGATATCAGGCATATCATCAATTCTAGCACATAATTTCAGACAGACGAACAATTCTAATCTCTACTCATGCCAAGTGACATCATGCCAAAACTTTCAAAGCTTAATGTACTTCCTAAGATGAATTCAATCATTTGTTTAAGGAAGCAACATCTGAATCTGAGATTATCAATAGGCATATTCCAAACAACATACATACAGGCATATTCCAAAAAATTTTGCTGAATTTTTTTAAAATTACTTAAACTAAGACAGATATTTAAAACTGAAAATGTAAGTTGGTTCGAATATCTCCCCTGAAATGAAGTGTGGTTCCACAATTGCAGCTAAAGTGCAAGAACAGGTGGGCAAGGTCATCCACCATTCCCAGATTTTAGAAATTGCTGTCCCCAGCAATAACTAAGTTCAATCGATTAAGAACCGCTGCGCAATTAAAGCACACATCATTAACAATATTATATCAGCAAAACAATGAGAAAAACCCTGAGATGTTCATATCCAAACAGTACTTGACCCTAACAAAATCCTATTGGTCATTTAAAACAAAACACGAAAATTAACAATGTCTGAAAAAAATAAAAGTAACAACAGCCAATGATCACTCCTCCCTGGTATACTGCTGGAAAGAGCTAGGAGGATCCGCTGGATCTATCCCCATCTTCAGGCACATGGCCTTCATCATAGCATGCATCTCGAGTATGATCGGAGAATCCTCATAGAGTGGCTGGCGAGCAGATGATGATGCTGCTGATGTCTGGGATGCTGGAGGTGCCTGAGGTACTGGCGGATCCTGTGGCTCTGTAGGGGGTATAGGATTGCCCTGGCTATTGAGAAGCCATGCTGCATGTTTTTCGGATTCCTTGTAATAACCCTCCAATGCAATCTTTGTCATAGGCTTTTCAGCCTTTACATCCAATGGCTCATTAGCGGGAATTTCAACCCCAGCTTTAATACACAGATTGGAGATTAAAGAACTGTGAGCCAATAGATTATTTTCCTTGCTCTGGGTAATCATGTGGACAATCCTGTCAGATAAAATAGCAGCAATATTCAGATTTTTGTCCCCCATCAGCACATAATATAGCACAGCCCTCTCGACATTAACATCACTTTTGTTCGTAGAAGGGATAACGGTTGCATTCACAAAAGTGTGCCAGCTGATAGCCTCACCAGTAAGGCTGAGCCTAGTAAATTTTTCGGGTACATTAGTAAGACCCGGCCTAAACTTCCATTCAGAGAATGGACTGGTGATCTTTTCCCGAACTTCATCAGCTATGAGGGGCATTTCTTCCCGATAATATCCTTCTGCCGGCTGCATCAGATTGAATAGTCGGGCAAACTCACACTCAACCGTAGGGTCATATGAAGTTTGTAGTAATTCTTCAATTGTCGCAGCATCAAATGGCACCTCCTTCCCTCTCACCCAACTCCTTCGGGTGGCATTGACCATGTTCTTATCAGCATTGGCCAGAAATTCTCTTAGAATGCGCCCAGAACTATCTTGTGGAAAGGTGACCAATGTCCTCCAGTGTCTCCTTTGAACCACCGAATAAATGTTATCAAAAAGTAGGAGACTCCCCAAATCGAATCCCCTTTCTTTGATTACATTTTTATTCAGCAGTTTAGTTTCATAAACTTCCTGCTTTTCAGCGGATAAAAATCGTCTGGGGTCAAAACTTGTGCGGGGTCTTTTCGCAGTAGATGACCCTTCTGTGCTCTTTTTCATTCTTTTCTCCTGAAACTCAGAAAAGTTCCCAATACATGTGCATAACAAATATTATCAGCAGACAGATTCAGTTCATGATATCATTCAGCTCAATTCCCAGATTTAAATTCAACCATCTACTCAAATAAACAATCCCAACCCCATTAATCATGCCAAGCAACAGTCGTATCAAGACACTATACGACCACCGCATATTTTCAGCAAAAGTTAAACATCATTTTACCAGCACTCAATCCCAATCTGAATAGACACATACCACATGCAATCAATTTCAAATATCGAAATCATACCTCTCCTACACTTGCAACCATCATCAAGTAATGAAAGAAAAGAGATAATGGATGGGTACCTTGTCTCCAGCCATTTTGATTGAAACTTATGCAGAAATTTGATCCTCACATGAACGGGTGAGAAGAAAAACTATGGTGGAGATGATGGCGGTGCGGTGGTGTGTGTGGTGTGAAAGAATGGGGGAAGGAAGAGATGGTGGTGGAATGAGTGAGGAGTGTGGGGTGTGTGTGTATGTGTGTGGTGAGAAAGGGAAGTGGAAGGGGAAAGAGTGAGAGGGAGACGAAGGAGAAGAGTGAAGAGGGAAGGGTGAGGGGGAAATGGGGAATAGGTGGGGTGGTGTGGAGGAGAGAAGAAAAAATATAAAAGAAAAAGAGGGGGCGCGGCGCTTGGGAATTTAGGGTTGCACACTTAAAACCCTGTCCACGCTGCAAGCGTGGGATTCCACGCTTCAAGCGTGGACCTACTGCCTCTGACGTTCCCTATTCCTCTTCTACGCTGCAAGCGTGGAGTTCCACGCTTGGAGCGTAGACATTCTGTCTGTTGACCTTTCAAATTCCATCCCCACGCTTCAAGCGTAGGGTTCTACGCTTGGAGCGTGGGACTACTGTCCCCTTTCGAGTTTCCTACGCTGCAAGCGTGGATTCCCACGCTTGGAGCGCAGACCTGCTGTCCTTGGCTCTTCAACTTCCCTTTCCACGCTCCAAGCGTAGGGTTCCACGCTTGGAGCGTGGGACTACTGTCTGTGTGTGGTTCCCGCTGCAAGCGTTTCCTTTTCTGTTCCAACATCTTTTCTACGCTCCAAGCGTAGGGTTCCACGCTTGGAGCGTAGACTCTCTGTCCCAGGTTTCTTTTCTATTTGAAGCGCAATAACGCTTCAAGCGTAAACTCTCTGGAGCATTTTCACTTCCTTATTTTATTCAATTTTTTTTTTTTTTTTTTTTTTTTTTTTTTTTTTTTTTTTTTTTTTTACCCCTGTTGGGTTGCCTCCCAATGAGCGCTTGTTTAACGTCACGAGCCTGACGTTGACAGATGATCAAGGTGGCTTGTAGCAAAGAACCAAAGCTGGCTTTTTCCCCTTAGTCATAGTCATCTTTTTTGATTTCTTTATCTTAACCTTGGGTTTTCCTTTGGTTCTTAATAGATGAGGATTCTTGAGCTTTGTTCTTTCATCTCCCTTGTTTTCAACAAATTGTGCTTGTACATCCGAGGGAAAAATTATAAGTGATGAAGAATTAAATTTAAAATCAAGAATACTTACCTGTTCTTCATCCACATTGTGAGTTGCCTCATCTTTTAGCTTATATACCACTGAATCTGTGGTGATCAAAAATGGTTCTTCGAGAAGGTGAACAAAGGCAGGGTCCACATCCATATCAATGATTGCAAAACTTTCTTTGTACCCAAATTTGCTCACATTCACCGGTACATTTTCAGCAATATTAACCCACATTTGAACAAATCGGTCGGGCAATTGTATAGTCATCTTTGCGGACCTTATATGCCTTATTCCCATTTTCTCTAATAAGTTCATTGGCACTTGATTCGCATTCATCTCATCATCACATAAGGCTTGCTCAACATGTATGTCTACCATGGGGCTAGAGGTGTTAGTGCTTCTTTCACTGCATGCCTCAATTGAATTCACAAGATTAGCTTCCTCGCATTCTTCCTTATTGGAAGATCTCATCTCTAGCTCCTCATAGTCTGCATCTTCTTCATTTTTATACTCCTCCAATTCAAGTGTTTCATCATGAGAATTTGGGAGGGTAATCTCCATTGGAGAGAGGGTCTCTTCCTTATATGTTCCATCTTTTTGCTCTTCTCTTACTTCAAAATATTCTTCCACTTTGGATTCTTCTACCGTAGTAGATTCCTCCTCGGTTTTGAATTCTTGAGTAGCTATTGCCACATCCTGATCTTTCAAGTATGAATTTCCCTCTACGTCTTCAGTGACTTGCTTGAAAAGAGGTGCGGCATTTTCTATATAATTCTCTTGAGCTAGAATGGATGACTTTTCCTCAGCTTCTTGCTCAACTATTGGCTGATCCTGGAGTGCTTGGTATTCTTCGTAAACCACTGTCTCGATTAGATCAATAACTTCTTCAAGTTCCATAGTGTAAAGTGGAATTCCAGCTGCTAGATCTAATTTTATTCTCGAGAGTGGGCATATACCATTGTATAAAATGCGAACAAATTCGCAATCTTCAACTGGACATCTTCTGCATAATTCATGAAGTCTACACCAAGCATGATACAAATGTTCTCCTTCCTTTTGTGCGAAGGAGGCTATCTCTTTTATTAATCTTTTTGGCTTTGGATGGTGGAAAATATTTGCTTAGAAATTTGAATTCTATGTCCTCCCATGTGGTGATGCTTTGTCGAGGTTGAGTCATCAACCACGTCTGAGCTCTACCTTTTAGAAAGAAGGGAAACAAATGGACCTTAATGGAGTCTTCAGTGGCTCCATCTAACCTTACGCTACTGCAGAAATTCAAATATTTATCTATTAGATCGTAAGGATCTTCTGCATATTCACCCCCAAAAAGTTTTGCACTTTCAATGTTGAGCAACTCATCCTCCAATTCTAATGGAATTTCAAGTTGTTCAACCATGATGTTAATAGAACATCATAGAGAACGAAAATAAAAAATAAAAAAATAAAAAATTAAATATCCAAGCTCAAAGATCAATGGTTATTTATAATATTGGAATTTACAATCCCCGGCAACGGCGCCAAAAACTTGACGTGAATCGGCAAGTGTACCGAATCGCGCAAGTAATACAGTGATAAATCAAAGTTCGTATCCACAGAGAGTGTGTTTAAATCAATTAAAACTCTTCCTTTTAAGATTAAATATTTCAAAAAGGTTTTTGACACGAATGTCAGAATTGTGTGGGAATTTGATTTGTAAATTTAAAAGACTTGTTTTTGGTTCTTTTTGAAAAGAAAATGAAATAAGGGTTTAAATATATGAGAAAAGCGCTGTAGTAGGGAACACTCACCAATGATCCCCACCTTTTACTCTGGATTAAATTAAGTATTAATATATAAATCGTGAACTTAGATAATTATCAGATAAAGGTATCAATAGTTAATTCTCAATCCCTTGAGGAATTAACCCTTTAATCTCATATAGAACCCTAATTCCTTGAGGTGCCCTATATGAGATCAAGCATAAAGATCGATAATTGAAACATCTACAATATGAATCATGTCTATGTCTAGATCATGTTCATACCGTCGTTCTATCCCCTTTCCGGATTAAGGACCTCAGATCCCTCTTGTTGGCCCTAATCCTCAGATTTATTATTACTTACTAGATTGATCGGATCTAATAATAACAATAACAATACGATCAGAATAGAACGAAATTCAAACGATAAATATATTCATAAAAACTCAATCCATTGTATCAGGGGTTCACAAGGGTTCGTGACCCTAACTACAGCAAAGAGGTTCTAGCCAACCATTATCATGGCTAGAATCCAAAATTCAATTGAAAAACAAAAACTAAAAGAACTACAGAAAGGTAGAAGAAGAGATCTCTCTCCAGAGCTTCCGCCTCCGAATGACCTCAGTTGTTCAGAATATCAGATGTGTCTTCTAGGGTTGCCTTATGCCCTTTTTATAACCTGAAAATCCTCCTTTTCTCGCAACTGACAGCTGTCTCTCTCAATCCCACGCTTGGAGCGCAGGATCCACGCTCCAAGCGTGGAGCTTCTGCCATTTTTGTTTTCTCCACGCTCCAAGCGTGGAGTTCCACGCTTGCAGCGTGGACTCACTGTTCTGAAGTCTTTTCCCACGCTTCAAGCGTGGGTTCCTACGCTTGGAGCGTGGGGCTTCTGTCTGATTCTTCTTCTTACTCCTTTATTTGTTATTTTCCTCCTGTAAACATGAAGAATTTGAGTGAGAGAGTGTCTGACAATTCTTATTCAATAATTTCACCACATATACACTTTTATACACAGTTTTAGATCTGATTTCCTGCTGTTTTTGATCTATAAAAGTATATATGCTGGGAGCATATCAACAGGCCACTAAAATTGGCAAAGACTTGGAACCAGACGATAAACGTAGCCTGGTTGCATGCCTCGATCGTAACCACGATGTCTTCGCTTGGAGGTCATCTGACATCCCCGGGGTGGACCCGAGCTTCTGCTGCCATAAGCTTTCTGTATACCCGGGATCAAAGCCAGTAGCCCAGAAGAAGAGGAATCTCAGCTCAAAACGACGTCAAGTCTTAGAAGATCATGTGAAAGAATTGCTGGAAGCAGGTTTCATTCGAGAAATACAATATACGACTTGGTTATCTAATGTGATTATGGTTAAGAAGCCAAGCGGGAAATGACGAGTGTGCACGGACTACACAGACCTGAATAAGGTATGTCCCAAGGATGCATACCCAATGCCGAATATTGATCAACTGGTCGACAGCTCTTCTGGGTTCCAGATGCTGTCCTTTATGGACGCTTACTCTGGTTACAACCAAATCCCATTACATCCTGGCGACCAGGAGAAAACTGCATTTATTGCAGAGAAAGCAAATTACTGCTATAACGTCATGCCATTCGGGCTGAAAAACTCGGGAGCCACATATCAAAGGATGATGAATCAGGTTTTCTCGGATCAGCTGGGTAAAAACGTGGAGGTGTACATTGATGACATGATCGTCAAATCAGCCGGCATGGCAACACATATTCAGGACTTGGAACAAACATTTGGTAAATTACGACAGCACCGCATCCGGCTGAATCCAGCAAAATGTGCTTTTGGAGTTTTTGCAGGAAAATTTTTGGGCTTCATGTTAACACACCGGGGTATAGAAGCCAACCCGGATAAGTGTGGAGCCGTATTGCAGATGACTGCCCCGAAAAACAAGAAAGAAATACAGCAATTGACTGGAAGGCTGGCTTCTCTTACCCGCTTCTTACCTCGGTCAGCGGAGACAGCCCTTCCATTCTTTAAACTACTACGAAAGGAGGTGCAGTATGGGTGGAATGCCGATTGCGAAGTTGCTTTCCAGGAAATTAAGAAGAGATTATCTTCTCCCCCCATATTGGCCAAACCCAAAGAACAAGAAACTTTAATCCTCTACTTATCAGTTGGGGAACTGGCTGTCAGCTCGGTCCTAGTACGAGAAGACGACGAAGGCCAACAACCGATCTACTTTGTAAGCCGGCTCTTACAGGGAGCCGAACTGCGATACCAGCGGTTGGAAAAGATAGCTTTTGCACTCCTCACTTCAGCCCGCCGACTTCGGGTATACTTCCAGGCCCACAAAATCTTGGTTCGGTCAGATTTCCCAATCCGACAGGTATTGCATAAGCCGGACTTAGCAGGCAGGATGATGAGCTGGGCCATAGAATTATCCGCGTTCGATATAACATTTGAGAACCGCAAGGCAATCAAATCGCAAGCTTTGGCCGACTTTGTCCGAGAACTAACCTCGGCACCACATATCTCTTCTGACAATCTGGATAAATGGACCATATACGTGGATGGATCCTCCAATTCAAAAGGAAGTGGAGCCGGGGTCATAATAGAAAGTCTGGATGGAGTGGCAGTAGAATATTCCATGAAAATGGATTTCGAGACCTCGAACAATCAGGCGGAGTATGAAGCTTTCATAGCTGGCCTTCTTCAAGCTAAGGAGCTTGGAGCTCGAAAAATCAGAATTTGCAGTGACTCCCAGCTGGTCACCTCACAGGTCGAAGGTAATTACCAGGCAAAGGGACCCCTGTTGGTAAAATATCTGGAACACGTCAAACAGATAATTGCACACTTTGAGGAGGTGGAAATCAGCCACATCCCAAGAAACGCAAATAACAGGGCGGACATATTATCCAAGCTCGCCAGTACAAAAGGATGGGGCAATTATAGAACCGTAATAGAGCAGAATATTCCCGAGCCGACCTGCATGATGCACATCTCACAGATAGATGATTGGCGTAGCAACATAATTGCATACCTTGAAAGGGGTGCTCTGCCCGAAGAAAAAGCGGCGGCCAAAAAACTCATCCGGGATGCCGCATCATATACCATGCTTGAAGGGCAACTGTATAAAAAGGGGATCTCAACTCCCCTGCTTAAATGTGTCAACTCGGATAGAGCACAATACGTTCTATCCGAAATACACGAAGGGATTAACGGCCAACACGTCGGTGGGAAAGCCTTAGCTCGGAAGGCACTTCGTGCCGGCTACTTCTGGCCATCCATGGCGAAAGATGCGAAGGATCACGTACAACGATGTGACGAATGCCAAAGGCATGGCAAAAACCTTTTGGCCCCACCTGAGGAGCTGAATTTTATCACGGCTCCAAGGCCGTTCTACAAGTGGGGAATGGACATTCTGGGTCCGTTTACTGCAGCTGAGGGTCAGCTTAAGTGGTTGATAGTCGCAGTTGATTACTTCACCAAATGGATTGAGGCTGAGCCAATTGCTTCTATTACCTCGGCCCGGATACAACATTTTTTAGAGAGAAACGTAATATGCCGCTTTGGGATCCCAGCTGAAATTGTAACGGACAATGGCACCCAGTTCACTAGCAAAGGGTTCCAAAACCTTTTGACCGGGTTCCATATCCGGCACAGATTTGCCTCGGTGGAACACCCCCAGACTAATGGTCAGGCTGAAGCGGCTAATAAAATTATAGTTGAAGGCTTACGCCGACGTATGGAGCAATCTGCTAAAGGTAAGTGGGTAGAGGAGCTCTACTACGTGCTATGGGGGTATAGAACCACGATTCAAACCTCTGTGGGCGAATCCCCTTTCAAACTAACATATGGATGTGAAGCCATGATCCCAGTGGAACTGGGGGAACCATCTTGGAGAAGGGTTCAAGCTCTCGCACAAACAGAGAAGGACAATAATGATAAGGTGGCGGTTGAGCTCGACCTGATTGAAGAGATCCGAACTATGGCATACTGCAGAAACTATGTGGCCAAGCAACTAGTGGCTAACCGGTTCAATAAAAAAGTGAGACCACGGTCATTTGAAACAAAGGAGTTAGTGCTACGCAGGGCGGACGTGGGGACGAAACGCTTCACAAGGAAAATTAGCCCCAAGATGGGAAGGGCCTTTCAGAGTCAAAAGTAAACTGTCCAAAGGAGCTTACGTGCTAGAAACTTTGAAAGGGAAGCACGTGGCAAGGACATGGAATGCAGATAAGTTGAAAAAGTATTACAGTTAAATTAAATATCTTGCTTGTGCAAAGCAAATACGATGTTTTCTTTTATGGCTTTGTAATTCAATAAATTGCGCATTTTCATTATTTACAAGTTGTACTTTCCGACTTTGGTAATTTATGCAATGCATACACATTCCGACGTCTGGGAACCAACGTTGAAAGAAATTGAACCCGCCGTTTTAAAAAAGAAACTCGGTTGAGCGTTCATTTCTGAATTTGAATCCGAGCTATACGAACCCAGCCTGCCAAATAGGCAAGAGCCGAGCGTTCTAACCCGAGATAAGAAATTGAACCCGCCAAGTGGAAAACACTTGGCTGAGAGTTCGAGTATAAATTGAATCCGTGCTATACGAACCCATTGGAAGTTCAAATACGCGAAATAAAGAACTAGGCCGAGGTGTTTGAACCCGCCTTGCCTAAAGGGCAAGGTTGAGAGTGCTAACCTCAGCCCGTTTATGAAAAAAAGGGAGACTGCGCAAAAGGGGACGCCCTCGCACGCTATCTCAGCCGAATTCAAAATCCGACACAAAAACTCGAAACATAC
>JAVKPL010013770.1:0-79007 GCA_032173675.1 Gastrolobium villosum | reverse complement strand
AAAGGAGGCCTGCGGGTTTCGACCCGAACACACTGGCTCATCTTCCGCTGGGCAGAAGGTGTTAAAACCTACCGGGTTGCCAATGGGTAACCCGGATATTTCCCTCTGTGGTCAGGGAGGATCTAAAAGCTAAGAACTTCCTGGGTCACCCAGGGGAATTGCCGGCGTCGACAGATACCCACTGGGTCAGAACCTTCTTCAACTACTGCGACCTCGGCTTCTAGCTCGTGATTGGATGAAGTAGTTCTCCACGTTGAATTCTGCAGAAGGGGACTCCATAAGAACCTAGAACAGCAAAATGGGTGGATTAAAAACAACAAAAGAAGCAAGTACACGCACCTGAGTTAAATAAACTACAGTGTGAAGAGCTCGAAGAACTATCTGAAGAGGTCATGGGAACTGAAGTTCTAAGTCCGGCATGGTGAGAACAACTGCCTAAGACTAGGTTCGCCATGAAGTCATTACCATTCCCAATAAATTGCGCGCTGAGGTGAACGCAATTGAAGCATGGATTTGGATTCCGGGAAAGGGAAGTCGACAGTAGGGGCTGAATAGAGGGCTGATTCAAGGAAATTTGATCTTGTTGACCAGCGATGAGAAAGGAAGAAGACCTAGGTCTGTCGTCTAAGGAAAGGTTGGTGCTTGCGGGCGTACAGCCCGCGGCACGGTTAGAAGACAGGGACCGACCTCGCCTCGAAGATCGAGACCGCCCTCGACCACTGGGACGAGATCCCACTGGTGGACAACGTCCGGAGCCAGAAACACGACGACGACGCTCGGGCCTAGAAGCCGGCGGCCGACGTCCAAGGCTAGAAGAGGCACCGTGGCCTCGAGTCACCTCCTCCTCAGTAGCTCTAGCTTCTTCCTCTGCCAAAATTTCATCACTTCGGCCGAAAACACGAGGACAAGTGGCCCTCCTATACTCATAAGGAATTCCCTTATCCATACTGGGAACTTTTCCAGACAAGAACAGCAAACGTAACCAGCGACAGTAAGAAAACCGAATGTAAAGGGGACGAATGCGAATGCAGACTAAATTAGGTAAAGAAAGCAACAAACATAGGAATGCAAGCGACAAGCAGTAATGGAAGGCAAGGAAGTAAAAAAGGGTCAAGAAACTCATACCTACAGAGCAAATAACGCCAAATGCCGAACGGAGAAGGTTGATGCTTCCAGAAAACCTCGAAACGCAACCGAATGTGGCAAATCGCAAATGGATTAACGGCAGAAGCAGAAAGGTGAAGAAAGGGGGGAAAGTGCCAGTAAAATAGGAAGAGGGGAGAAGTTCAAGAGTTATGACCCGCGAAAACGAAAAGGCAGGGGCAAAAGCGTAAAAGCAAAAGCAAAAAGCACCTGACAAGATAAAACGATTGATATCTGTACAGTCGCAGTCGCATTAAATGCCAAGACGGCGCAAAGATAATCAACGATACGCATCATGATGGCTTAAAACACGTGGAGGATGACCACAAGATGAAAGACTGGCGAGTAAATTCATATCGGCTCTACAACCGAGATGACTCAGGCCAGATAATCAACGCAACTCGGCATCCTGATAACTCAGCCTACCGAGCTGGGGGGCAACTGTTATGGGCTGGATCTAGGCCCACTCTGCACCTCGGCCCAAAGTCCACGCTGCACCTCGGCCCAGCCACCAAACCCTAGTGTCGGGCTATATAAGGCAGGTAAGCAGAGCAGTAAGGTACACAATTTCTGATCCTAAACACTATAGATCACACACACACCTTAAAGGCATACGCCTAGGTCAGTGTCAGTGATCCACGTTCCTCCCAGATACCTAATCTATAGGCATCTAGAGAGAAACACCCGTATCCAAGATCAATCATCCAACCTACGTTGGACACATCTGCCAACAGGCAGAACACCACCACAAATGTTCAAAGATAATTAATGGTGGATTAAATTATTGTTTTTTGGCATTCCTTTGTATTTTTGTTTTTATAAGACATTGTTAGATGAAGCCCGATTACTAGAGTAGTGCCTAAAGAATTTCCCCTAATTAAGAAATCCAAGGAGGAAAAAGGACATTGAAAAAGAGGTATTTTTATCTCACCGATTGTTAACATGTAGATTTCTCAATCGAGTTAGTTAGACACATCGCTCGTCTTTGATATCTATTTTAAGAGGTGGGTTATATTGATAAAAAAAAAGTTTTTATATAAATTTAAAAATTATATTATGTTTTTTTTAAGACTTCATCTAAGAGTGTCTTACCGATAAGATATAATTTAGTTTGTAAAATTTTGTAAATAAAAAATTTGTAAATATAATCGTCTCCCTATTTTAATAAGCACGCAATTAGTTTGAGAATCAAGTAAATTATGGTTAGCTTATGAAATAGACCAAGTATATCTTTGGAGAGGGGCAAAGAGCTTTAACTATGAGATCCTAACTCGAAATAAATCTCATAATTAACTCAAAGAGTTGAAACTTATAGGGATACTCGAAGGATCGGCTCGCCTCTAAAAGGTAATTAGGATTAGTATAAAAAAATATACCTCTATCTTATGATTTCGGGTTTTGCTCTTGTATCCGTCTTTGATTTTATTTTTTTTAATAATTAGAGGTTGTAGTCACATGTGTAATCAGATAGAACAGCAGACGTGTCATTAGTTAGCTTACATGTCATTAGTTGCATTAAAAGCATGTTAACCAAGTTAGTTATTCAGTTAATCACTTGTATAAATACCCTTTGTATTGTTAAATACAAACAGAGTTCATAATCAATCTTTGCATGTTATTCTTTTCGGTTCTCTCTCTGACATGGGTTTCATCTTCTACCTTCATTTTCTTCTTTATTGTTTTGAACAAGTAATGAAACTATCCTCAATAGGACAAAAATTTGAATGCACCAGAACCACCGAATTCGGTGTTCCCTTTTGTTTAAAAGGAAAAAAAAAAAAATTCTCTTTTATATTTCTCTTTAAATCCAAAAAAAAAAAAATCTCTTTTTAGTAAAAATAAGTACCAAATTTGATGGTCCTTGTGCATTGAAGTTTTTCTCCCTCAATAGATAGAATTATATATAAAATATAATTTTCCTAATGAAAGCTGAGAACCGAAGCATCTTATTATATTGGTTGATATGTGAGAGGGCCACATTTCGAATTAACAAATAAATAAAGGATTTTATAATTTTCATGTTGAAGGAGAATTGGAATTTTATGTTGTAGAGATAAAAAGCATGTGGGACACGTGTGTTAAAAAAATTGTATGTAGGACCCATGTCAACGTGGAAATCGAAGGATGTGTAGGAAAATTTGAATTCTTATGTTGAATGAAAATTATAAAATCCATAAATAAAAAGGAAAATGCTTTCTTACGTTATTGGAGAAAATATTTTTCATATAATTCGTACATCGAATTTACGTGCTTTATTTTTTATTTTTTTTTATTTGACTAAAATCGTTTGTGTGTCTTATGTTCTGATATGTGAGAGGTTGTAAAAAGGATTTAAAATTTTAAAAGCTTAAATTATATAATAAGATAATATTTCCATAAAAACGATATAAACGATGATTTCATATTTTGAGCTACTTATACTAAATTGACATTTTTAAAAATTGAGTTATATGTAATTAGATATTAAATCATATTTTTAATAAATAAGATTCGATGAAAGATTCAAATTTTGAATTTTTGGAGAAAGATAATAATAAATTTTAAATTTTAAATTTTTTGTAATAATTTATTATACATATCACTTGTTAAAAAAAAAACATTAGACAAATGTTTAAATGTTGATCAAACATGAGTGACAAAAGCTAAAGCTGTCGCTTGACAAATGTTTAAATTCTACTTGCACTTATCATGTTTGAGGGTTGACTATGTATCGTCCTTCATCGCCTTATTCGACAAGGAAATGAGAACTTTTCAGCTCAGCTTTATAAGTGTCATGATGTGTGGAATATGATCTTTGGTTGTTATTATTTTTTATTTTATTTTAATTTAAAGAAAGCTGTCATTTTGTCATTTAAGGTACAAATTGAACCAATATTACTTTTTTTTTTTGTGTGTAATCCATCACCTGAGTAATTTCCAAATACATCTGTAACTCTTTCTTTACCACTACGAATAAAGGTGTATTGGCTATTAATTAGGATAAGTTTTCATTACTTGTAAAATAAACGTTATATTTACACACAAGAAATTGTATAAATTATATTATGTATTACGAGTAATAATAATATTTGAGCATGTATTATTTGTAATATATAATATAATATATAAAAGTTTATAAATATGGCCTATCCTATAAACAAATAGAATATTCATTACACTTGCACAACTGATGCATTTTTTTATACCAATTCTAATTATTTCTTTGAGATAGGATCCTTTGACACCAGTGTCAAATTTTAAATTTGACACTTCATCTGAGAGCCGTTAGATAAAAAAAGATCAACGACTCTGATTTGAAAGCATGTGACACCATTGATCTTTTTTGATCTAAGGACTCTTAGATGATGTGTCAAATTTGAAATTTGACACTAGTGTCAAATGATCCTACCTCTATTTCTTTTACATCGGAGTATTTCATAAGTTTCAATTCTTTGAGTTGATGAAATCAAAATTTAATAACAATTAAAGCTTTCATCCCCCTCTATCCAAAGATGTATTTAATAGGAACCAAATTCTTCTCTCCCCACCTACTCTACTTGTGTTGCCCCTGCACCCATTTGGTTCACACTTTACTATTTTACTGGTAGGGAAAACGGAAAACACTTTTTCGGTGTTTGTTTCCTCTACCGATTTTGAACTGCATATGGTCTAAGTCCAGAGAACTTTGTTATGATCCATAGCCCCAATGGGCTCATACCGCGAGTCAGTCCAAAGGCTTTGCTGGAAAAACAAAAATTGTTGTTTGCCAGAGAAGCAGATGAGTTGTCGTGTGAATTGTTTCAATTGAAGACTTGCCGTGTCTTAAATGATAATGATAATGAAAACAAAACAAACAAGTCGAAATTTTACATTGTACTAATTTTAGGCTTACCAAACATCGAGATAGTTATTCTTACTACTTATTTTTTCTACTACCATTCCACTACCACTCTAATCACCATTGGATTAGAGGAAAAATTGAATGAAAAGAGAAAAAAAAATATAACTTTTGAATCCAATGATGATTAAAGTGGTAGTAGAAAAAATAGGTAATAGGAATATCCTACCCCACCAACCTTATCGTATAATATCGAGCCAAACAGCATCTTCAATAACAAGCATGAATAAAATAACACTGCACATTGCTAATAGATTAATAGATCAAATTATTATTAATCATATTTCCAACAAAAAATTATTATTAATCACTCAACTTAAAACAGAATAAGTAGAAAAATAATTAAGATGTTTTGCTGTAAAATCAAAGGAAGTCTTAGCTTTTTTTTTTTTTTTTTTTTTTGCTTCCCTTATCAAGGAAAATCTTAGTTTTCGGAGCATATAAATGGATGTGTTTAATTTTCGCTGGATGTACATATTACACTAATAAAAATGTTACTCTTGGTACATGAAGGTGGTTTTGATGTGATCTGTTTGTTTTTCTTTTCTTTTCAATTATTCAAATCTAAAAGGAATCATTTTTATATTCACATAGACGAGACTCAACTTGGTACTAGAGGTCGCCAAAATTCTGAACATAACGTTCACGGGCTAAATTGAACTAATTACGCTTTAATTTATTTTATAAATAATTACGCTTTGATTTACTGTCTATTAATAATAATTACGCTTTAATAGTTTTTTTAACTTCCAAAAAAAATTAATAATAATAGTTTGGTTAAAGGTTTTTTATTTTGAATCTCATATTGGCTGCATAGGCAAAAATATGAGGTTTTAGTTTTTGGGATTATGACTTCAAAATCCATAATATATATTTTAGGGATCGGAAATTATCTCTATATTTTTTCAAATCTATTTTATCCATTTATCTTCACATTGTTAAACTACAATCTTAGCTGACAGTAGAAGAGAGAACAAATGAAGACCGGTTGAGATAAAATAAACAAAAAAAAAAAAAATAGACACAATATTATATATAAATCGAGCTGAACCAAAAGATAAATATACATAGTATTACTGATATGATATATTATATACAGACCTTTATTAATCTCATGCAATACGAGAGAACTTTCTCATACAATAGAGATAATCATGTGTGAGATTCACTGAAAAAAGAATAAAACAGTAATACTAAGAAAAGTTCTAAGCTATGATGCACGGACACGGACACGGGACACGGGACACGACACGCCGACACGTTAATTCTAAAAAATGTCATATTTGGACACGTTTTGATATTAAATAAATTTTTTAATATATATATATAATATAATTTATATTTAATACATATAAGAGTCCATGATAAGTAATATAACTAATCAAATATTTAAATTTCATAACATAAATAAAAATAAAAATAATTTTTTGTACTTTGTTAATTTTTCATATCATATTTCATAATAGAAAAAAATTAATTTATAAATTAATTTTTTATTTAGTTAATAAAAAAATTAAGATTTAAAAAAAAACGTGTCCCAACGTGTCCGAAACGTGTCCCAGCGTGTCCGAACGTTGACTGCGTGTCAGAAAAGGTTGACTGCGTGTCCGAGAAACGTGTCGGAACGTGTCGGAGAGTTGACCGCGTGTCCCCAAATATTGACCACGTGTCGGACGCGTATCCGAGCGTGTCGGAACGTGTCCGTGTCGGACACGTGTCCGACACGTAAATTTTGAGGAAAAAGGCGTGTTCGTGCTAGGTTGGTTCTAAGAGTATATTTTCCTTTGTATATAATAGTGGAGTTTGTTGACTCATATGTATATGCCTCGGTAACTGCTAAGCAATAAAACCAGAACCCATGCCGACAGGGTACAAAATAGGTGGAATACTTTTATAATTTGATTTCATCTTAGGACGTGAGACAAAATGTGCAGAAAGAATGGGTCTTCTGAGTAAAAAAATAAAATGATCAAAAGAATTAAATATGTAAAGAAATAAACAAAAACAACTATATATGGTTGGATGCAGTATGAATAGTTCAGAGATTGCTACAGCTGAAATTTCAAAATCAAGCGCGATTGAAGCTGTATTTTTTATATATTTTTTTGGTGAAATAGTGCAATGAAAGACTTTAGCTATGGTTTACGAAAAAAGTGATATTAATTCGGTACGTAAATCTTCAGAACTAAAGTCAAGTTTATTTTTATACCAAAAAAAAAAAAAAGTCAAGTTTATTTTTTATGTTTTTATTATTTTATTTATTTATGAAACTCAAATTTTATTTAAAGTTTTTTATGCTGCTATATATTATTACGTGACGGTTATACTTACTACGATTGTAGGCTTACCACTCTTGTTACCTATTTAGTCATTGTTGGATCAACGGTTGAAAAAATAGAAAAATTAACTACCATTGATTTTAAATTAATTCTACGATAATCAAATAGGTAATAAGGGTGATAAGCCTAAAATAGTGATAACTATTAAATGATGGTAGCTCATTGGTATAGGAAACTAAGCCTGTGAGTTTAAGAGTATGTATTTGATCCTCCTAATATCGTCTTTGAGATGGGTTTAAAGTTGTGAAACTCGGGTCAACCCGGAACTCGGCAAATCGGCCAAATCCGGTCAAAACTGATGACCCGGTGGGTCATGCATTTTTGTAAAAAAAAAAAAAAAAAACCAAAATTGTTCATCTTGTTAAAAATAAGGTAGAACTCATTTTAAAAACTTTTGTAATTTTATTTGCTTGTAGTATACTCTTCTATAATGATATCAAATTATAGCTTCTAATACTAAAGCAATTTGTAGAACAATAAATTAAGAGAACATGACATAGGTCATTTCAATGTAGATGAATTTAAAAAATATAAGTTCTCAAGATCAGACTTTTTTTTTTTTTGGTAGACAAGATTTGACTTTTTGAATGTCATTAAGTGGTATGCTATGGAATTTTGAGTTGCAATTTAAATTGACATAGTAATTGCATGCATTTTCATTTAATTGTGTTTTATGAACTTGTAAGAGTGTGATTGAGTAATTTTTGAGCTTATTTAGTGAACTTTTTTAATTCATTTTAATTATGAAGAATATAATTAAATTTATATGTTCATATTTATATATAATTTTATATACCTGGGTCAACCAGGTCAACATCCAGTATCCTAATTGAGTCGATGTCCAGGTTGGATTTAATAACACTGGTTTAAAATCCACCCTCAAATTAAACTAATCACAAAATAATAAACCGATTAAAATATATCATAAAATAGTGGTAACTAATGAGCATAACCTCCTCCTGTTATTTGTACAGCTATTTATATATTTACATACACCAATCAACAGAATAAAATTTGAGTTATAGTTAACACACCTAATCATAAGTAGATTCATTTCAAAATATTTTCTGCGGCGTAAATTTCTGCCGAATAATTATGCACACATTTCTCATCCGTAGAGGATATTCAAAGGTTCCACTCATGATATTAGAATAATGCTCGATGTACATAATTATCCTTAGAGTATCTAAATTTTGAAATAGTTGTTATACCAATACATATCATATTTAACATTTTTAAAATATTTTTATATAATTCAATTATTGTTTAAAGTTTTTGCATTAATATAAATAAAATACCATATTTATTAGACAAACTATAATATATTATTATGTTTAGAATAAATAAAAATGACCAATGAAATATTGATGTGTTTATTTTAAAAGATTTCCCTTATATTATTATACTAAGCTTTTAATTATATTTTAACCATATCATATTTTAAAATTCTTTAAAATCATCTACCAAAAAAATTTCTTTAAAATTACTGTATCTATGAATTAAATTATATTTGCTTTCCACATTTATATACATGTTCTTAAATAGTTATGAAATATACATCACACTATACAACAAAAGGATAAAATTAGAAATAACCGTTAAAAAGTAACTACACAAAAAATATAAAACAATACGTGAAAGTATTACTACCAATTTTTTCTACTATCACTCTAATCACCATTGGATTCAAAAGTTATTTTTCTTTTCTCTCTCTTTATTCAACTCTTCCTATAATTCAATGGTGATTAGAGTGGATTAAAAAAAATTAGTAATAAGAATATCCTACCTTAGCAAATATTACATTCGAACTGAAAACAGATGAAGGTCACAAACAAGTTTCTTAAATAAAGGATTACCGGAAACTCTTTTAGGGGTGAACCTTTCGCTTCTTTGTTTTTGTTTTTTTAATGGAGAAGCACGTCAGAGTCTAGAGGATTTATGTTAAGTCAGAGCAAGATTGGGTATATGAAGTGTGAGTTTTCTCTGGTAAGAGATGTAGACCAATATCTCGTGCATCTACTTGGTCAAGAGGTATCTGTATCTAAGAAAGATGCTTTCAGATACCTGAGATCCATTCTGCAAAAAAAGGAGAGATTGATGATGATGTAAATCATAGAATTAAATCAGGGTGGATGAAATGACGTAGTGCTTCTGGATTTTTGTGTGACCGCAAAATTTCCATTAACCTAAAAGGAAAATTCTATAGGATAGCAGTAAGGCCTGCAATGTTATATAGAGCTAAATGTTGGCCAGCACATAGACAACATGCACATAAAATGGGAATAGTAGAGATGAGAATGTTAAGGTGGATGAGTGATTATACGAGGATGAATAAGATAAGAAATAAAGATATTCGATGTAAGGTAGGAGTACTACCAGTGGCAACAAAATGAGAAAACATAAATTGAGGTGGTCTAGGTAAGAACAAAAGTTTTTTACCAAGAGCTCAACACAGAGAAAGATAGAGGTAGACCGAAACTTACTTGAGGGAATGTAGTAAAACAAGAATTAATGGAGTGAGATAGATTGGGGGACGGTGTGCCTTAGGACGGAATGGAGAAAAACTATTAGCATGGTAGGGGGTTAGACTCATTGTTATTCCTACATTTTAAATTGTCCCTTTTTAGTCTTTTTTCTCTTCTTCCTTTTCCCTTCTTTTCCTTTATCTTGTTTCCCTTTCCCATCTTCTTCTTTTTATTTATTTATTTATTCTTCACCCCATTTATTTTTACTTATATATATATATATATATATATATATATATATATATATATATATTTCTTCGTACCTTTCATTCGGGTTCATCTACCACTAACTCCAATTAATTTATGATAAAAGTGTTATTGATGTTGATAACCTTTGGCTTTTTTATTTTTTTATTTTTTGGTAATTGAGAGGGCCTAAGCCCTAAAAGAAAACGAAAAGAAAAACAAAATTACTAGATGTCCACATTACGTGGTCTTCCCACGACAGCCAGATAAACCCAACAGATACCAGGAGGAGGCTCTCTGCTCATAAACTGATCTTAATCCTTGTTGATATTAAGGATATAATTCGCCATCCAATCTGCACAAGCGTTTCCTTCACTGTAGGTGTGATAAAGAAACAATCCAATCTTTTCGGAGCCATGCTCGTATGCGAGAGATCATATGACCCTCATGAGCTACTACATCATGGTTGGTGAGCACAATGACCACACACAATGAGTCATTTTCAATAACCACTGCAACTCCAAGCAAGCTCCAAACCCCGGAGGACACCCCACAATTTAGCTTCGAAAGAATACAAACACCTAACCTAAATGCAAAACCCACAATCCATCTTCCTTCTGCAACACGAATGACCCCTCCACAGGATGCTTGACCAGGGTTGCCACGTGTAGCACTATTATAGTTGACCTTAACAAAATCTCTCCTGGGAATTACCAAGTAATATCCACCACCACGAAGGCCTCAAACACTTCTGTAACAAAATCACGGATTAGGATGAGACTAGTCCCCCATTCAAGGAGGGGGCACATCCTCTTACCCCAAAGATTTTTCAAGAATTTGCTTGAGGCAGAGTTTGAACCCTTGACTCAAGTAAACTGCCAACTGAGCTACCCTTGGAGTTTTTTAGGTTGTGATTAACATGTCATAAACAGTTACTCATTTTTTTTTATATTAAAAAGGGAAAAACTTCAAAAATTTCTCTATGAGTTTTCTTAATTATCACTTACCCCTTCACAAATTTTTTGAATCATTTATATCTTTATTTAGATTTTTTTATCACTTATCCCATGACTTAAAGTTTATTTATCATTTATCCCCTCACTTAGGGGGCTAAATGATAAAAAAAATTAAACGAGGGGATAAATGACTCAAAATCTTAAGGAGGGATAAATGATTATAAAGAAAATTACAGAATTTTTTTAAAGTTTTTTCATTAAAAAAAATATAACATGGTCATCTGTAAAATCATCATATAAAGTAAAAGAGAAAAACTATTAAAATAAATAATTATAAAATTATAACCATTAATTCACATGATTATAATTTTCTCCCATAATCCTATCATATCTATTGTTTTTAACGAGAGAGAATCCCTTTCGCTATTAGAGACATCATTCGCTTAATTATTTGCACAATCATCAGATCATATAGGACAACTTGACAAATCATGTCTCCCTCTCCGGACAAAAATATTCACGAGTCTAATTTTTTCTCCGCATAACAACATAATTGACAGTTGGATGTAGTGCCCTGCACGTCCTAGATAGGTGGGAAAAAAACTGATTGGTTCATGCATTTTTAATTCCTTTTATTTTCGTTTTTTCTTTGTCTTACACATTTTCTTACATTCGTATGGGTAACATCGCTCATTACGTAAAAGCTTTTTATATATTTTTTAGGGTAAAGTGTGTGTCATTTTAAAGGATATAAGGTTGTGTCATTTTAAGAGAGAGAAAGAAATAGATAAAGGAGGAGAGATAGTTGACAAAAAAAATAAAGTTATGGATCCCACATCTTTATGAGAGTGAAAGGATATAAGTTATGTCATTTAAAAGGATAAACACTTTTCCCTATTTTTTATTACTTTTTTTTTCGATTATCAAGTATCTTAAATTATTAATTAAGGTACAATTAGTATTATTTTTTGTATATTTTCATTTACTTAAATAATAAAGTGTTAAATGACTTTTCTGTTAATTGACTATTTTAATAGGGATAGGAGTTTACAAATATATATTTTTTTGTAAATTACACTAAGTACGATCGGTCGTGCACTGCATGATTAAAGTATGACCGATCATACTTAGTGTAGTTGGTAAGAGTTTGTAAACAAAAGTTTGTAAATATAACCTTCCTCATTTTAATATCAATCGGTGTTCTACAATTACTCATTAACAAATTTCATTTACTCTCTCTCTCTCTCTTCATTATCAATGATGATCTAACTTCAATTATTTAAATTATCATCCACTATATTTGTTCCAAAGATATAAATGTGAGTGAAAGGTGATGATAGAACGAAACCTAATGGCTCCCGGAATCTGAAATAATTATTGTTGAGAAAATACTTTTCGGGTCCTCAATGAAAAATACGAAACTCATTTTAATTTTTATGGGGAAAAAGTCAATTTGTGGTTCCTCTGAAATTTCAATTTTTTGAAATTATGGTTTCTCATAAATTCAAAAAGGGTAAAAGATTTCTTCAGTCAATAGAGATAAGTTATTTTCGGAGAATCCAAAATGATGTCATTTTGGGACGAAAATCAAGGTAATTTTGTAATTTTAATATATTGCAGGATTGTATTAGTTTTTATCATTATAATTTTATAATTTTATAACCCAAAACGACGTCGTTTTGAGCTCACTGAAGATAACTTTTTCTTCGGTGACTACAGAAATACCTTTTTCATTCAAAAAAGACCCCTACTAATTTATAAAAAAGAATAATATTAAAACGTGTTGGAGATTGTTAGGATATCAATATATGTTAGGATAGTTTGTTAGATAGTTATAGCTAGTTTGTTAGATAGTTATAGCTACATAGCAGATTGCAGATTCTATTAGTTTGTTACTAGATAGTTAGATAGTTTGTTTTTTATATCTTATCGTATATATGTAACAAACAACATCTGATTTCTTTGGCCTATTAAAAGGCTGCATACTTGAATAATATCAACAAGTTGCATTACCAAGTTTATCTTGGAATCAGAGCACACCAAAATTAAACAACGCTTCCGCAGTGTGAGGAATAGTGCGAAAGCTTGCCCTATGTGAGATGGCCAGCAGCAAGATGAAACCCTCAGATCCTGGATCGCCATTTCATCTGGCAGGTTCGGATAATCCGGGAATTTTGCTTACAACCGTAATGCTGCGTGGAGAAGCCAACTATGAGAATTGGGCAAAGCTCATGAAAAACGCACTAAGAGCGAAAAATAAGTTAGGTTTCGTTACTGGAACCATAAAGAAACCAGAGGAAGATGACCGGGAAGAATGGCGAGCGTGGGAGATGTGCAATTCGATGATCAATGGGTGGATACATAACACCATTGATGCCAAATTGCAGCCATTCATCAAATGTTTTGATGAAGTAAAAGATTTGTGGGATGATTTGAAGGAGAGATATGCCGTGGAAAATTCTCCACGTCAATATCAACTCAAGACCAGTTTAGCTAATATAAAACAACTTGGAAATAGTGTGGGTGAATACTATACCAAGATGAGAGCTGTGTGGGACGAACTTGAAGGAAGTAAAACTCGCAAGACATGTGACTGTGGAGACAAGTGTGCTTACGCAAAGGAGATCGAAGAAGAGAAGGAACATGACCGTGTTTATCAATTTCTCATGGGGCTTGATGAAGCTGTCTTTGGCAATTTACGTTCACAGATTTTGAACACCTCACCTTTGCCAAATGTCAACAAAGTATATGCAATTGTTACGCAAGAAGAAACTCATCGTAACATTTCCCGCCATCAAGAAGAACGAGAAAATGTGGTAGGATATGTAGCTCAGGTTGGATTGAAAGACAAGATGGAAAATCATGATCAGCACATGTTCTCTGCCAAACAAGCCGAGAGAGTGTCGTGTCCTCATTGTGGGAAAACCAACCATGACCCCTCACGTTGTTGGAATGTCATTGGGTTTCCAGCAAACAGATTTGGTGGACGGGGACGTGGAAGGGGACGATCAGGAGGACGATATCAACAAGCTCATGCCATGCAAACTAGGGAGAACTCTCAACCAGCCGTGGCATCCTATCAAGGTGATGTACTTCAACAAGCTGCTGCAGCAGCATCCTACCAGAATAATGTGCCTCAGCAAGTCACAGCGAATTCAATATTGACACCTGAAATTATGAACAAGCTCATCGCCTTGGTTGAACAGCCACAACCATCCAATGATAAATTGTCTGGTAAGATTGCTACACACCATCAATGGCTTATTGATAGCGGAGCCTCTCGCCACATGACGGGATCCTTGAATTTGTTGACTGAAATCAGGAAGATTAATCCTTTGTTCGTCACTTTACCAAACGGATCTGTTACTCGTGCAAAAAAAGAAGGAGCAATGATGTTTAATGCACAATTCAAACTATCCAATGTGTTATATGTTCCCCAATTAAGATGCAATCTGATTTCTGTTTCACAGCTATTGCGAAATAATAGCAAGATGGTAACCTTTACTGATAAAAATTGCCTTTTGCAGGACCAAATACTGAAGAGGGAGATTGGTTTGGGTGAACTCAATGAAGGAGTGTATGTGTTTCAGCCCAAGCATGTTGCGGCTTCAGTAGTTCGAGCAGAAGAACCTATGGAGTTGTGGCATACTAGGCTAGGTCATGCATCTTATGATATGTTGTCTTTGATTCCAGAAATTAATATTTCGCTGAATAAAAATGTATCTCGTGCGGCATGTGATGTTTGCCAATGTGCCAAACAAACTCGATCTATGTTTCCTTTGAGTACTTCACGCAGTAAAGAAAGTTTTCATTTGGTTCATTGTGATACTTGGGGACCCTACAAGTCTCCTTCTTCTTCGGGTGCTTACTATTTCTTAACTATTGTAGATGATTTTAGTAGAAGTGTGTGGGTATATATGATGGCCGAGAAAAGTGAAACTCATGATCGAATGTGTAAATTTTTGGCTATGGTGCAGAATCAGTTTGGGAAAAATGTAAAAATAATTCGTTCTGATAATGGAACTGAATTTAAGTCTAATAAAATGATGCAACTCTTGAGTGAAAAAGGCATTTTGCAGCAAACAACGTGTGTACATACTCCAGAACAAAATGGACGCGTAGAGAGGAGACATAGACACATTCTTAATGTCTCGCGTGCTTTATTATTTCATGCAGGTATGACAGCTGAATTCTGGGAAGAAAGCATTCTAACAGCTGTACATCTGATCAATAGAACACCTACAAAGGTTCTTGGAGGAAAGTCACCACATGAGATATTACATGGAGTCCCACCAGAATACACTTACTTGAGAACATTTGGATGTTTGTGCTTCGCTAACTTCAGACCCAAACCCAATGATAAATTCGCTCCACGATCTCGACGATGCATTTTAATTGGATATCCAACAGGACAAAAGGGTTGGAGACTGTTAGATATCGAGACTGGACAGCGTTTTGTATCAAGAGATGTCAAGTTTCAAGAACAAGAATTTCCATTCCGAGTAAAGAAGAATGAACCTGTTGTCCCTCAGTTGCCTACATCATTCCCTGATGACACTGAAAACGTTATAGTTGCAGAAAATGTTGAAGAGCAGTCATGTGAAACTGCCACCATAGTGCAACCCACTTCGGACGAAAGGGGGAGTTCAGATGTTATTCCAATGCCAAATTCCTCTCAAGACGTTGTGCCCACAAGACACCAGAGAACACGAAAACTCCCAACATATTTGCAAGATTATGCTTGTCACATGGCTGAAACACACTCACCTCCTCTCATTCAAACCAATGTCACCTCAGGTATTAAGTATCCTATGTGCAATTATGTCAGTTTAACTAATTTTTCTAAACAACATCAAGCCTTTGTTGCAGCAATTGACGCCAATCAAGAGCCTCGAAATTTTCGAGAAGCCATGCGAGATACACGGTGGGTGGCTGCCATGAGGAACGAAATCCAGGCATTGGAAGATAATAAAACTTGGTACATTACAGATTTGCCTCCACAAAAACATGCTCTCCCAAGCAAATGGGTTTTTAAAATCAAATACCGTTCTGATGGTACGGTGGAACGATATAAGGCAAGGTTGGTGATAGCTGGAAATCATCAAATCGCTGGGGAGGATTACAGTGAGACATATGCACCCGTGGCCAAAATGGTGAGTGTACGTACACTACTTGCTGTAGCAGCTGCCAAGAATTGGGAGCTACACCAACTTGACGTCCACAATGCATTCTTGAACGGCGACCTAAGTGAAGAAGTTTACATGCGGTTTCCTCCCGGATTTAGTGACGGCTCCAATAACAAAGTATGTCGTCTTACAAAATCCTTGTACGGATTGAGGCAATCACCACGAAACTGGTTCTCCAAGCTAAGCTCTTCCCTGACACATTATGGTTTTATACAATCAAGGGCAGATTATACGCTCTTTACTCTCCAAAGAGGGGACGCTTTCCTAGCCGTCCTAGTTTACGTTGATGATATAATAGTGGCAGGGAATGATCCTAATGCATGTAAAGAAGTCAAGGAGTATCTGAACAAATGTTTTAAAATCAAAGACTTAGGCCCGCTGAAGTATTTTCTGGGTATTGAAATTGCTCGAAGCAAGCAAGGCATATTCCTTTGTCAACGAAAGTATACTTTAGACCTTCTGTCCGAATCAGGTTTGAGTGGAAGTAAGCCTGCGAACTCTCCAATCGAACAGAATCATCGTCTCGCCTTGGATGATGGCCCTATGTTTGACAATCCTGAACGATATCGAAGACTTATAGGTAAACTAATTTACCTCACCATCACTCGACCTGATTTGAGTTATGCCATTCATATTTTATCACAGTTTATGCAATAACCCAAGCAAGCTCACTTTGAAGCTGTCGTTCGTGTACTTCGGTATATCAAAAGGAACCCTGGCCAAGGCTTACTTCTTAAGTCCGATTGTGACTTAAAGTTTCATGCTTACTGCGACGCGGATTGGGCATCTTGTCCTCTCACTCGCAAATCAATTACTGGTTTTTTTATTATGCTAGGATCATCACCAATTTCTTGGAAGACTAAGAAACAAGTAACGGTCTCCCGTTCTTCGGCAGAAGCAGAATACAGATCCATGGCAGCAGCTACCTCGGAGTTAGTTTGGCTAAAATCATTTCTTACCTCCCTCGGTGTCACACATTCAGGTCCTATGGAGTTATTTTGTGACAACCAAGCAGCCTTACACATAGCTGCCAACCCCGTCTTCCATGAACGGACGAAACACATCGAAATAGATTGTCATTTCGTGAGAGAACAGATTCTTGCCAACAACATTGTTACTGCTCACGTCCGTTCGAGATCTCAACTTGCAGACCTGTTTACTAAAGCATTGGGACAACATCCGTTCTTCGAATTTCTTCCCAAGTTGGGCATTTCATCCTTGCATGCTCCAACTTGAGGGGGAGTGTTGGAGATTGTTAGGATATCAATATATGTTAGGATAGTTTGTTAGATAGTTATAGCTAGTTTGTTAGATAGTTATAGCTACATAGCAGATTGCAGATTCTATTAGTTTGTTACTAGATAGTTAGATAGTTTGTTTTTTATATCTTATCGTATATATGTAACAAACAACATCTGATTTCTTTGGCCTATTAAAAGGCTGCATACTTGAATAATATCAACAAGTTGCATTACCAAGTTTATCTAAATGAATTCCGTGTTTTCTTATTGAGGACTCAAGATGATATATACTCATTATTGTTTATCATTTTCATTGGAGGCCAGACTAATTAAAGCTGCTGCTTCTTCTTCTTTTCCAATCGACTTATAAGCATCTCAAATTTGCAGTTTTTTCTTTAGGGTTTTATGATATCTTTGATAAATTTATTTAACATTCACCCAACAATTTAAATCAATAATAGTGTTGACTAATTAAACAAGGCATACAACCACAAAAGTACAAAAATATTTTTTATCCCTTTTTTTTCTTTTGAAATATTTAATGGAAATTGTACTTACATAAAAAGTTCCGTAACACCTTTGTGAAGCTTGTACGTGTAACTCTTGAGGTGGAAGTGTCAATCTCTAATGTCTTATATTAGGAGCCCTCTAAAATAATCACCTACGCACCATGTTGCTTTTGTAAGAACGTTTGTTAAATGATTCGTCTGGTCAAAGCACACGTTTGATATGTTTTTTCATATTAATACAATCAAACTCGTAAGTGATAGATACGAGATCAGTCCCTTATGAATTATTACGAGACCAATAGCCACGTCGGCTTGTCACATACAATCCCGTCGGCATTGCAAACTTGCCATACTGGTCCTGTCAAACTCTCCAGTGGCATTCTCTTTTCCCAATAATCCTCATTTTCTTTTCTCTTCGTCGAAGCGAGCGTGATGGAAAAAAATCAGACCACACGCTCTTTTACCTCACTGTCTTTTGGAAGTGCGTGATGTTACAGCAATGCAAGCCGGTCACTAGAGGCAATGTTATTAGAACGAGCCCGGTCATTGATCCGGTATTGGGTCACTGATTCAATCAGTGGGTCACTGGTTGAACCGCAAGACCCTGTAATTATATGTAATTTTATAATAATTTATATTAAAAAGTTATAAACATAATCAAATATGTAAAAAAATAAAAAATATTTCAAATATTTTAATATAAAAAATAATAAATCACATGTTATTATCCAATAAAAAATTAAATAAAAATATAATGATCGTGATACGGGACTTTAGGTTCAGAAAATGACATCTCCAACTATAAATCAAATCAAAATTTTCTGCATAATGCATAATTGAGATAATATTAGTGTTGTAGGTACATAATTTATGTAAGTTAATAAGCAAAAAAAATTCAAATATGTCCATTATGATTTTTTTTTTTTGAAAAAAAATTTGAATTTTTTTTTGTGACCGGGCCGGGTCACCGGTTAACTGATCGGGTCACCTGTTAACTGATCGGGTCACCGGTTTTCATGAAAACCGACCGGGCCAGACTGGGTCGCACCGGTTCTGATGCATGACCGGTCCGTTGCATCAACCAGACCGGTTATATGACCGGTTCCCGGGTCGACCCGGCTGGGATGGTCTGGGTTTCTTAACACTGACTGGAGGAGTCGACCAAAAAATTTAGGTGGTACCAAAAAATTTGACATATTAAATTACTAAAATATTTATCGTAATTACATAAATTTATCAGGAAAATTTTTTACTGTGAATTTTAACATAGTTATCTAAATTATGTACTAAATAATGTCACATAATATAATATTGAAAATTCAAATGAACAATTATCGTTGATTATACATCAAAGCAAACATATAAAAATACACTAACTCTTTCGGTAAATATTTCAAACATAAGAATTTCACTTTCCTCCCATAACATGATAAGTAATGAACCAAACATTATCACAAGAATATGAAAACACACAAATATAATAATTATATGTATAAAAAGAACTGTCATTCGTCTCCTCTTTGATTATCTCTATTCCTTAAATTTTCAATATCTCATGTTAGAGAACATTGCCCTTGTTTGCAACAGCCATAAGCACGATGGAAAGTTCTCACATTTGAGAATTAGGTTTTTGACTATTATTTGTATGTGCAATAACTCAAAAGACAATAGTTCAATGGACCTTTATATTCCATAATTATAGTCCTGTTATTCACTTGGTTTCATGATTCTTACTTTTTTTCATATTATAACTATGTTTTACCGGTAAGATATAGTGTCAAAAACTAAAAGGATACGACCTTGTGTCCTTTAAAAGGACAAACCCTTTTTCCTATTTTTAAAAGGGTTTATTTGGTTTAGTTGAGTCCAAATTTTGAAATAGGTCAACTAATCATTTTTTGATTAAGTTTAGAAGTCTTACTTTTTTAAAATAATAGGAGTAAGAATAAATAACATAACAAATATAAAGGATAAAAAAAAGAAGGTAAACACAAAAATAATCATATTATACACGTTCCTTATTATTTGTTAGCATTTAATTGGTTTACTGTTATTTTGTATGAAGTACAAGATGCGAGTTAGAACTAAAGTCTGGCCTAACCTTGGCACAATAGTAGGGGTGTAAATAAGCTAGGCTACGCCACTGGAGCCAGTGGTTAAGCACAAGATGCGCATGTTACTTAAAAATATTGAAAATGAAAAGTTGATATTTAAAACAGTCCTGCCAAAAAGCGTGTGGAATATTAGTATATAATTACGGGTTTTGCATTTGTCATGTTGCATGACAAATGCATAATTTTCAAATTTTCAACACATACATCAATATTTGTGCTGCATTTCTTTATTTTAAAAATGATGGACCCTACATTTATTATCTCTATAGCATAACAAGAAAATTTTCCTATAATATGATACTTATTTTTCCCTATAATTATTACAAATCTTTCAACATTAAGCGGTCAATAGTGGATTGTTATATTTCTATGGGCACATGCTATTCATTAGGGGTGTAAATGGAGTAGGCCGGTCTATAGGGATTACGATCTAATCTATATTAAGTCAAATTTAGCCTATTACAGATAGTAAAATAGAACAGGCATAAACTTTTAAAAAAATCTATTTAGAAAATAGGCCATGGGCTTTTTTGTACATGTCGAGCCTATACGCCTACAGACTTACCTATATCATATTATTTATTTTATTTAAAATAAATAAAAATATTATTTTAATAATTTTGTTTAATAAAGTAAGAGTTTGGTGCTTGTCATTTTAAATGACATAAGTTATGTCATTTTAGGAGAGAGATAGACACAAAAAGTGAAAATCGTGGGAAAGAAAAAGTAGGTGTTTTTTTTAATTTAAATTTTAAATAAAAAAATTTATTCGGTGTCCATCTCTCTCTTATAATGACATAACTTTATGTCATTTAAGCTTACCAAAAAATAAAATAAAAAATTTATGTTATTTAAAATGACAAACATTTTTCCCAATAAAGTAATATTATTTTAGTTACTCTTTAATTGTTGAATGTTTAATAGGCTTAAATAGGCTAATAGGCTTAGGTCAAGGCTTTTATTTTTTAAATATAGATCAGGCTTGACTTGTAATTTGGAGCCTACACCAACGTTGTTAAAATCGAGATCTTAAGTAAAATGGAAAGGAGATTAAAAAATCGTAAAACGTAAAATCGTCATGTAAAAAATTGTAAAAACGTAAAAGCGTTTGTAATATTAATAAAATCAATTTGATGAAAAAATCATAAAATTGAATAATCGTAGTGATAAATCGATATTTTAACAACAATGACCTACACAGACTAATAGGTCAAGCCAAATTCAATGTTTTTTATACAGGCCTGACCTATTTAAACTAAAGTCTGGCCTAACCTAGCTTATTTACACCCCTACTATTGATGCTAGGAGAGAGAAAAAAAGAAAATATAGATTCATATTGTTGAGATATATAGTCCCACATTGGTTGGATGAATAACTAATGTGGTAGGTCTTGAGCACTCACACCCTTTGAGCTAGCTTTTGGGGTGGTGTATCCCAAGGTTCTTTACATGGTATCAGAGCCTCGTCGTCCCCCACTTTCTCTTGTGGAATTTCTTAGCACAGGTAAGCTGTACCTGTTGCATTATCCACTCTTCATGCCCAATGGGCTCTCATGTGAGGGGACGTGTTGAGATATATAGTATCACATTGGTTGGATGAACAACTAATGTGGAGTTTATAAGGCCTTGGGCACTCTCACCCTTTGAGCTAGTTTTTGGGATGATGTATCCCAAGGTTCTTTACACATATATTTTTATATTTATAAGAGATATATTTATTTCTTATAACATGATAAATATTAAAACCATAAATTTAATAAATGATGTTTGTAGTAACACATCATTAAATTTTGCATTTTTTTTTTTTTTTGCAACACAATGTGTTGAAATTAAATTGAAAAAATATTTGAAAATAAGTTTTATATTCCTACAGTAGATTAAATAGTGTACCAAAAAATGGTAAATAAGATCAAACCCAAAATTAAATTTCCATAACTATGGGATAAATTATATTTACAAATTTTATAAATTACTCTATGTACTCTTGAAAATTCATTCTTAACTGAGTTTACTCCCGAAAGTACATAGCGTAGTTTGTAAATATAACTCAACTCTATAACTATATATAGTGTATCCCAAACGGTCAACTATTATTTGAAAATCAAACTGAGCAAGACAGGTTTTTCTTAAGCTGCGGACTCAGATTTTTTCAAACAGATCGAGTATTTATATTTTGTAGTTCTTGAAAAAAAAAAAAAATTGGTAAAAAGTTATTGAATTTACCACGAATGAATGAAGAACTCTACTAGATTTTATGTTTCTTGAGCTAGAACGCAATGGGTCGGCTCAGACAAGCGATTTAGGCTACATAATATTTCACCACAAATATTAAATAGTGTGTATTGTGAATATATTTTACATAACAAATATTTTGTTTCAAAATATTCAGTATATAAATGCTAAATGTTATAAAATTATAAATTAATGTTAGTCGAAAGGTCATGTATTCTGACTACATCAATTTTTATTTTTATTTTTTGGAAACAGACTTCGTCAATTTTTCTTCTGCTGATTGCCACTTCATCTATCTGCTTATTCAGGACTCAGGACAATCCTACTATATAACAATCCACTATTGACCGTCTAGTGTTGCAAGATTTGTAATAATTATATACTAATATTCCACATGCTTTTTGGCAGGACTGTTTCGACTTTTCATTTTCAATATTTTGAAGGAAAAATATGTGTTCTTTTTAAATGACACATATATAAATTATTTTAAGAAAGAGATACAAAGAGGTATAGTTTCTACTAAAAAAATAAGGGTTTTATATTTCTCATTTAATATGAGAATTCAAATTTCGATTTCCGTACTGACATGGGTTTTACATCTAATTTTTTCTAATACATGGGTCTCACATGCTTTTTATCTCTACCACATGAGATTTCAATTCTCATTTAACATGATAAATATAAACCAAAAAAAAAAATAAGAGTTTCACACCTTTACATATCAATTTCTTTTGAAAGGACTTAAATTTATGTTTCCCTTTTAAGTGACATGTTAATCTTGTGATTAAGCACTGGCTCGCTTTGCTGTAACATCAAGCACTTCCAAATGACACTGAGGTAAAAGAGTGTGTAGTCTAATTTTTTTTTTTTCAACACACTCGCTTCGAAGAAGAGAAAAGAAAATGAGGATTATTGGGAAAGGAGAATGCTGTAGGAGAGTTTGGCAAAATATATCGTGCTTTTGCCCAAAAAGATTGAAACTTGTTGATAGAAAAATGAAAATGAAGGAGAGAGAATGAAGCACAGAATGATTCTCCCTTTCGATCAACTTTTTCAAAGATTGATAATTCCGTACAAATTAGGGCCCGCCCAAAGACCATACGATACAAGGACTTTCTTGCAAAATAATCCTAAACAATTCTGTTTAATAAGGGACTAACAGTGCAATTTGGATATGCTTATCATTACCTGTTTGTCCTAACCCTTCTTTTTATAATTTGTTTAACCACGGTTCTGCAGGCTTGGTGGCGGTGCATCAATGTACCCGAGTGTTTGGGAGGATTGAAGACGTCTCGCTTATATTAATTTATACCCAGTTTGAATGGAGAGAGACCTAACTTAAATTTAAAAAAATAGGGTAAAGTGTCTAGAATGTGAACGAGGGGTGAAGTTTCATATTGTTTTGAATGTATCATCACAATTATACAAGTGAAAGGACCGTGAATTAGAAGTGATTGAATCCACTTTTACCAAAAACAATAATTTAGTAGGTCCAACAGCCCATATTGAAATATTCATACTTTAGGAGATAGAATAGTTTGTGGGTAATATAGAATAGTACATAGAATAGTCTTACTTTAGGAGATAGAATAGTTTGTGGGTAACATAGAATAGTCTTACTTTAGGAGATAAAGTATGTGTGATTGCATCTTTCTTTTTCTTTTTCTTTTACTTTTTTTAGTACGTGAGACTAAAAATTGAGAACAAGACCACCCAACTAGAGACAATAGTATTGAAATGAAAAAATGTCCTACTCGGAAAAAGAAAGCGCAACAGCATCTCACAAGCGTGCATAATAATACAATGATGCTTTTTCCCTCTGCACATGGGAATACAAATTTTATTGATACAAGTCATATGAAATACAATACTACTTAACAAGCCTTTTGTTCTCAAATCATTACCCTATCTTGAGAGATAGCAAAATGGGAACCAAGTCCCTTTGCTTCTCATCATTCTTATCATGTATTTTCTTGCTTCACATTCATCTCCACAAAGGGGTACTCGTCGTTGCACAAGAGATAGCAGGATCAGAAAGTGAAGCACTAGGACTAGCAAGACCAGAAAGGGAAGCAATTGAAATTATCATAGGCGGCGGAGGCGGCGGCGGCGGTCATGGCCCTGCTCCTTCCCCTGAATGCCCACCTCCCTCACCACCACCATTGAGCCGGTTGGAGAAAGCACGCCGCGTGCTTCTAAAGTTCAAAACTCTCATCAATGACCCGAAAGGGTACACACGAAACTGGAACAAGCAAACCGACGTTTGTAAATTCAACGGTATACGATGTGCGCGATATCCAAACACAACCGAGCGAGCAGTTGCAGGATTGGACTTTAACCAAGCTGCGATCTCGGCGTGCAACACTAGTGCACCTTTGTCCCTTTCAGGAATTTTGGACAAAATAACAGAATTGACATTCTTCCACGTTAACTCCAACAACTTCTCTGGTGACATCCCAAGCCAAATCACAAAATACCCTTATTTCTTCGAGCTTGACCTCAGCAACAACAAACTCGTCGGTGAGTTTCCAAAGGTTGTGGTTCAAGCCACTAGACTCGTGTTCTTGGACCTCAGGTTCAACAAATTCCACGGCCCAGTTCCCTCACAGTTGTTTAATATGGATCTGGATGTGATTTTCATCAACAACAATCAATTGAGTCAAAATCTCCCTGATAATTTTGGTTGCACCCCTGCCAGGTACCTCACTTTCGCTAACAACCAATTCACAGGTCAAATCCCGAAGAGTATTGGCAATGCTTCAAAAACCCTCACCGAAGTGCTTTTCTTAGGCAACAAATTTGAAGGGTGCTTGCCGTACGAAATTGGGTACCTTCAAAAAGCTGTAGTCTTTGATGTGAGTAGAAACTACTTAACTGGTCCAATCCCATACTCCTTTGCCTGCTTGAGCAAGATTCAGTTTCTGAATTTAGCACACAACAAGTTCTATGGTCTTGTTCCCGACAGTGTTTGTGTTCTCCCGGGGATTCGCAACAATGGGAACCTGTCTTTATCGGACAACTATTTCACTGAGGTTGGGGCTGAATGTTGGAAGCTCATAAAATCCAAAGTGTTGGATGTGAGCAAAAATTGCATTCCTGGGCTACCAAATCAAAGATCACATCAAGAGTGCTATGAGTTTTTGTCCAAGGTGAAGCCTTGCCCGAATCATGAGTACTTGAGTTACATTCCTTGTAAGGTACACTGGGAGAAACAGCAGAGCACTATCCCTGTTCCTCAGGTAACCGCTTTACCCCCTGAGCCGGTAACTTACAAGTCTCTCAAACCGCATAGGTTGAGATTGTGATAGTGTGAACTCGGGATGGTTTATGTGGGGACTCTCTGTTGGGTTTCATAATTATCGATATTTGCATAATTTTCTCTTTAGTAATTAGCTGTTGATTGTATGTTATGTGTTTATGAATAAGCACTATCTGCCAATTGGGAATCTCTTGACTCTCTGGCAGTATGGTGCTACGCAAATGTAATTTTTGTAAGTGCTCGAATAAATTTGGTCGTTTCTCATTTAGAGATATAGATGGGGATAAGGAGTGATGCATCTTCCAATGAAAATGTGGATGTTTCGGTCTAAACATATGATGAATACTAAATTCTAGCGAGGGGAATAATAAATAATTAGTAAAGCTCTCTTCTCTCTCTTTCTCTTGGGACACTACTTTTCTCTCTTTTGGGACACTATCATTTTCTCTCTATTTATTTACGGGGTTATATATCTATAATGTAATAGGAAAGTCACTCTTTAGTCCTGCACACACAACAAAAATCCCACGGTTTTTTTTTTTTTATTCCCATATCATTTTCTCTCTTCGGTGCTATGTCTGCATAAATGTTATTTTTTTTTTCCTATAACATTACATATTTTCCCTTATTTACAAATCAAAATAAAAGAAGTATTAATATATTGTTCAGGCATTTACTTGTTAGACCAAATTTGAGTATACGCCTTGTAGCCAAGTTTAATTAAGATAAGAGAAATTATCTTATAAACTTATGTAAGTAAATATAATATTTGTTCAATAACATTAAACTCGCTATAATATACCTAAGTTATATCTATATTATGTGTTCAATGTAATATACCTAAGAATGTCTTTCATAATGTAATGCGAAAAGTCAAAGTGGTTTCGAGTTTGCAAGTGGCCAATGATAATGCCAATTCAAGTTTTCATGAGGCTAATAATGATGCCAATAAGACAAATGTCCACAGTAGCTAACTTATAAAAAAATAAAGGATCTATTTGACGTATTCTGGTTTTTTTTTTCTTTAAAATTATTTTAAAAATAGTTATGAAAACAAATACCTTTTGTAATTTTTTTGTTTTAAATGTTAAAAGTCAAAATACAAAATAAAAATGAGTCTGAACATTTTTTCTAAATTTGATTCTAAAAATAAAAAAATAGTTACAATTTTTAAATTTTTTTTTACAAAACATAACTTATCAAACGATTATTTTTGTTTTTTTTTATTTGAAACCAAAAAAATACTTTTAAAGATAGTATTCAAACAGGGTCAAAAACTCCCGACTGGTTCGAGATATTTTTTTTCTCCCTTTTTTCTTATATTATTATTATTATTATTATATGTGTTAGGGCCAAGTCATGCGAGATAAAAAAAGAAGAAGATAACATTGATGTTTATGGATTCAAAAAATTTGTCTTCTCTTCAATAATGATAAAAAATAAACAGAAAAAAATTGATTCCCCTGTGTCACGAAAGTCCCCGTGACTGAGGAATTTTAGTCACTCTGGCTGTATATGACTGACTCCCATTCAATTTAGAACCCTTATTAGTTTTGACGTGACAAACTAAAAAAATAAAAAAAATAACGGCATGTGAAAAATATGTAAATTTCTGTAATAATAAATTAGTGTATATAGATAAAAATAAGACTCTAGATAAATTGCTTAGAAAAACGCATTATGAATTATCCTTTTTGACTAGTTTACCCATTATCTAGCTCTTAATAACAGGACCGTGCTAATTTAGCTTACTAGCCAAGTTAGGTAATGTAGCCCAAATAAGCTTCTGGGCTCTTGTCATTGTTATGGCCTTCTCACGTTGGTGACAACGGTCCACGTTAGTTATCTCACTTTGAATTTGGAGTTCCATGAATAAGAACAAAAATGATGACTTTTGAGTGGTGAAGATTTTTTTTTATATAAATCAGGGGTATCCTATGCAGGAGCCAATCATGTTCGAGTGGGGAACATCCACATTGTAGTGAGATTAGCTCTCTAGAAGAAAATTTATTACATTTACAAGGACTTGAATTCAAGACATTTTCCTTAAGTGGAATCAAACATGCACCAAATGAATCAATTCATATTTGAAAAACAATAAAATAAAACAGTGATTAAAACTTAGTAGTTGGTAGTGACTGATAAAGGTCACTTATTTGCGATAAACGACAGCTGAAAGATTTATTCAAACCATCCTTTGAAGTTTGAAGCAGTAGAGTGGATCTTTTTAAGTGGTTTACAATGTTGAAAACCATAATATGTGTTATCGTGCCTCTTTCAAAGTTCAAAAGCCATTATACGTGTTCCCCATTTTAAGTCGTTGATGGCGCATAATGCTAGCTTACCAAATCTCCAAAAACACAAATTCTTGGTGGGCTGGACCTTATAAGTGGGGGAACGTGGCCAATTATTGTAAACATTCCTAATAAACCACCACTATCTAGAAAAGAAGAAAAAATATATGCAAAATCATTTGATTATGCGAAACTAACATCATCCACTATAAAATCATTAACTAAAATCCCTGATCATCATCCATGTCCTTCCCTCACTCCTAGAGAATTGAAAGCATGGTTTTATTTAAACAAACTTCAGTTTCAACTTTTTCTACACTCCTCCTTTGTCTTCTCTTGGTAGATTGCCAGATCCTTGAAAGTCCATCACCATTAGTCCCTGACATTCTAAGCTTCATAGACAAGAGGCTCGCTCTGGTCTTCCCAATTATTCAAACCTTCAAGAAAACAATAACCTCAGACCCTTTTGGAGTAACTACAACTTGGGTTGGTCCAAATATATGTAACTACACAGGCTTCTACTGCGATCACCCACCGGACAACAACACAGCCACCACAATCGCCTCCATAGATTTCAACGGCTTTCACCTCACCGCCCCCACCCTTGACGGTTTCATCGATCATTTCCCTGACTTAGCTCTGTTCCATGCAAACACCAACAATTTCTCGGGCACCATTTCGCCAAAAATAGCAAACCTCAAGTATCTATACGAATTTGATGTAAGTAACAATTTTCTCTCTGGGCTATTTCCCATCTCAATCCTAAACATTCCCACCTTGTCCTTTTTGGACATTAGGTACAACCTCTTCATTGGTACGGTGCCGCCACAAATATTCAAGCAATCCTTAGATGTACTTTTCCTCAACAACAACAATTTCATGCTTACAATACCCAAAAATTTAGGTGACACGCCAGCACTTTATCTCACTTTAGCAAACAACAAATTCACTGGACCAATTCCTCGTAGCATTAAAAGAGCCTCGTCCACGTTGATCGAAGTGTTATTCTTGAACAACTTCTTAACGGGTTGTCTTCCTTACGAAATAGGGTTTTTGGGAAATGCCACTGTGTTTGATGCCAGTAGCAACCTCTTGACCGGGCCGTTACCGTGTTCGTTTGGATGCTTGAAGAAGGTGGAACAGCTTAACCTGGCTAGGAACTTGTTGTACGGACAGGTTCCGGATGTGGTGTGTGCTTTGGGGAATTTGGTGAATCTATCGTTGTCGTATAATTACTTCACGCGAGTGGGGCCATTGTGTAAGAAGTTGATCAGAAGTGGTGTTGTTGAGGTGAGGAAGAACTGTATTTTCGGTCTTCCAGATCAAAGATCGGTGGGGGAGTGTATGGCGTTCTTCTTGATCCCCAGATCTTGTTTGCAACCTGCGTCGTTTTATATTATACCATGTGAGATTCCTCCATGGACGAAGCCTCGGGCGAGAACTGAGAGGCATTTGCTGTCATATTCTGCTCTTTCGAGAAATAGAGTAGTTTTGTAACTCAGAATTGTGTAGTCTGTGTTAAGGTATAAATTTTATAAATTTCGAGGGAAATGTAAAATAACCAAAAAAATACGAACAGAATTATCATGGAGAGACATTATCATAGATAAGACCTTGTAAAAATTAGTTTATAAACCGAATTAGTTGTTTACATAAAAAAATTGATATGGGGAACTGATCTTCAATTTTGTGTTGGTATAGAAATATAACCCAAATTTTAATTGTTTATGGCTAGAATTTGGGAGGTCTAAAATAATCAAAATAAAATTGAATCAAATCATGAACCCAACCAACTTAAGATAATAAGTTTGTAACCCAAAATTTTAAACTAGTTCGATTCAATTTTTTAAAAAAATCAATTCAATTCAACTCATGCACACATCTAGCTAGAATGTAATGGATGAAGAATAGTTATAGCCTTGGACGTGAGATAAAAGTAAAAGAGGAAAAAAGAGATGAAGATATATGGTTGTGACACAATACAATGTATGTAAAGAACATAATTAATCTATTCAGATTCTACTAATAGGAGTGCGTTTCTCTTATTTAAGCGGGGCTTGATTTAGCTTAAACTGAAATTTATGCAGATTCAGTTTATATACATTGTTTAAAGTAAACAAATAAATAAATAAATTTGGGAACCAACCGAACAGATTTGGAACTAAACCGAACCATTTTTGAACCGAATCGTTTAAATCAGTTCGGATCGATTTTTAAAAAAATCCAGTTCAATTCCATCCATACATACCCCAAACTAGAATGTAATGGCTTAAAAAAATCGTAAAACGTAAAATCGTAACGTAAAAAAATCATAAAATCGTAAAATATATGGAATATTAGTACAAATATTCAATGATGAAAAAAATTGTAAAAACGTAAAATCGTAATCTGATAAATCGAGATTCTACCATTAGGAGTGCGTTTCTCTTATTTAAGCGGGGCTTGATTTAGCTTAAACTGAAATTTATGCAGATTCTGTTTACATTCATTTATTTAATGTATAATGACGTTTCATTTAATAATTGATTTAGCCTAATTAATTAAAGTTTATTCATTAAATTTTCACTTACACCAAATGTATCCACGGTTGGCTGCGAAGATCTAAAGGTGCAGAGTGTGATGCGGTGTGCCTAACCAAAATCATGATCATCGCTCGATGTCAAGTAAAATTTAATACTGCTAATTAGGGTCTAAACAATAAAATTTGTAGTTGATAGCGGTTGATAATATTCAAACATCCTCTCTGCTAGCTTTAAAATTGGAGCTCATATGACACTCACATGTACTAATTTCAAGTCATGGCGCTGATTATATAACGATTGTTCTCAGTCTCTTTACTGCTCTGTGGTTATAAATAATTGAGAAGGCAGTGGTGTTCTAATTAAGCCGATCACATATCCTGCCAAAACTCGCTTGCTAGTGTTTTGCTCCAAAAAGCAAGGAAAAAAAAGCAATACATTTATTTATATAAAGGAATATCGTTGATTAAATTAATCATAGGCACGTTTGCTAATTATGTCATCATGGAAGGAAATTAAAATTTGAAAAAGAAAATTCATTTTTTTTTTTGGTGAAAAAAGAAAAAGAAAATACAAAACAATAAATATATACCAAAACCAGTGTTTAAAAACTCGGCCCGCCTATCTACCCGGCCGAGATCAGGGGTCACGGGTTCAACCGGGGGTCACTACGTTGACCCGATTTTATATATTAGAAAAATATAAATATATATATCCTATATGAAAATATTAAAAAATAAATCACCAATCATCAAGGATTCAAAATATACTTAACATAATGCACTAATTACAACCACAAGTAAATATTACACAACCTAATTAAGGGTTCAAGATACCAAAATACAAAACTCATATTCTAATGATACCAAAGTATCAAGATACCACAACTCTAGGTCGCTGTGAGAGAAAAGAACGATTAGATGTATATTTGCAAGCATTTTTTTTTTAATAAAACTATGTTGTTTCATGGAATTTTCTTTAAAAAAAACATGCAGTGACCCCTTTTGACAGGGGTCGATGTACATATAAGATTCAACTTGTAATCCCAACCCTCAGATGGGAGGGGTCAGGGTTGACCAGGGTCAACCCGGGAGACGGGGTGGGGTTTTTAAACACAGACCAAAACAACATCGTTTTATCTAAACTAACTCAAAGTTGTCTCTTTTAAAATAACATATATATTTTTCCCTTAAAATTTACAATATTTGGGCGGTAGTTGAGTACTTTAAAATCCATCATGTATGTTATAAAAAAAAAAAAATCCATCATGTATACTTTCTTTTGTTGAATTAAGTACTTTCTCTCTCTCTTTTTCTATGAAGGTTGGTATTGTAACTAAACACAAGGCATAAAACAAGTACTTGTTTTATTGCTTTTTTTTTTTTCGGTAAATATTATTGCTTTTGTTTAGTTACAAAACCAACCTTTTTATTTTAAACATTTCAGTCCTTTTTTTATACTAATTATGAAAAAGAACAGTAATAATAAATATAGAGGAGAGATATTCTCACTACCAAAATTCTTTATTACCAACTTACTACCTATCTAATCACCATTAGATTAATCTTTTCTCTTTCTTCAAAATCTTTTTAACATTCTTTCTCTTTGATCCAGATGTGATGGGTAGTAAGTTAGTACTGAAAATTTTTTATAGTTAGAATATCGTCACTCATGATTATAAGTAAAGATGTCATTTCTTCATCCATCTTCATGGGCTTCAAGAAGTATCATCGTGGCGCGAAAAATTATGGAAATTAAAGAGTTGAAGATGATAACTGGTGTTGGGAGGTTTATATGTTAGTAACAATGTCTCCATCAAGCTAGGATACCAAAAAGAAAATGTCTCCACGCTGGTAAGAAACTAGTTTAGCAACATATATAGATTCTGTATTTTAAGGTTTTAGATTATACAAATATTGTTCTAGTCTAATTATTGCTATTTTTTACTTTAAAAAAGCAATTAAGAATAAAGAAAGCAATGTGCTTATTAATTTACATAAAAGAATGTCGTTGATTAATTAATCCTAGTAACATATACTTTATGTCACACGGAAGGAAATTAAAATTTACAATGTTTGGTGGTAGTGTTGAGTACTTTAAAATCCATTATACATGTATACCTTTCTTTCGGAATCTTTCTTTCTAATTGCTTGTAGGCTCCACTCAAAGAAGAATAACAAATAAAAGGGAAGAAAAATTCAGGCAACAAAAATGCAAAAATGTAAAGGACAAAAGCTAAAAACCCAGGGTCCAACTCTATGCACACCCCAAAAATAGAGACTCCTCATCTCGAATCCAAGAATTGAACCGAACCTTGTCATTTTATCCAAAGATCTCCAAACAAATTTCCTATTGTAATTAGTGTTCACCGATTATGTATGTGCAAACCACCAATGCTGAAGCTAGGTCTGTTATGCCATCTTTAGCCCATGGAGTTTGGGTATGCGTTTGGGGGCCTTTTGAGTAGTGTGTATGTAGTTGCGGTGATGAAATAGAGGATGTGGGTCAATATTTGTTGGTTAATGGGCTAAGTGATGGAGCACAACAAATGAGCTTCATGTCATGTCTCAATTCAAAATCTTAAGTTTATAGAATTATGAGTTTTTTGTACTTACATGTTCCTTATTTGATTCACTTTTAATCAGTGTGAAATCTTATGACAACTTACGGTTAAATATTTTCAACACCATCAACGCTTGGATAATCATACAATGTTGGTCGAAATCCCTAATGACTATAACCAACACATCACTTTTAAACATGTATTTCAATATAGCTGAGGCTTTTGAATCTTGGACGTTGTCCCGTGAAAATTTTCTAGATTTTGTGTTTGGATGAATGTGTTTCTGATGCGAACCGGCCCTTAAAGGTGTATAGAAGAGATAAGAGGAGGGGGAGTTGGGCTGCTAAGACAACAGTAAGCCCAAGAGTAGATCTTGTTGGGCCAAGTGTTACTCAAGAAATAGACCCAATGAGAGTGGAAAATGACCAGCTTGTCCCCTAACAGAATGCATGCAAGGGAGAGCTAGTTGGTTACGGGAACGTGGTTAAGAGGGGGAGGAATCGTGAGGAGAGGGAGGTGGAAAGTGGCATGGGAAAGGTTCTTGGGAGAGAGTGGGACCTCTTGAAAGTCTCACGTTATCAGTCTTTTACATTTCCTTGTTAATTTGCTATTTTGAGTTGCTTGTTCATTATAGTAGAAAAACATTGTAGTTGGTATTGTTTCCTGAAACTTCCATTAATATACATAAAAACTCCAGGAAGAGTTCTTTCTGGGCCAAAATTCCTTGTCCTTGTTAGTTACTGTTGAAATTCTGAATTGAATCTTATCAATTGGTATCAGAGCTCCGATCTTGGAGCTCTGTGGGATGGTCAGTACTCGAAGAATGGAAAATCGGTTGGAGGTTTTGGAGGAAGGACTGCGCAGGAACAACGCTCGTCAAGAGGAGATGGCGAGAAGGATGGAGGCGACTGAGACAGGGGTGGCAGAAATTATTCGACGTTTAGATGAGATGGCAATCAGGGGAAGGAGCCGCTCTCGTCACGACGAAGAAGATGCAGAGGATGATGGGTCCGGAACTAATGGAGGAAGATTTATGAGAAGGGGAAATATGAACCCTCCGATGGCCAGACGGTTGGAGATTCCGTTGTTCTCCGGTTCGGACGCGTTCGGATGGGTGAGTAAGGTGGAGCGGTACTTCACCATCAACGGCATTACAGAGGCAGAGAAGATGGCGTCGGTGCTGGTATGCTTGGAAGGAGAGGCTCTTCACTGGTATCATTGGTGGGAGGTTAGTAATCCAACCGGTAATTGGGTTCTGTTCCGACGTGAAATTCTTAGTCGGTTCCAACCCGATGCGTTGGACAATCCGTATAGAGCTTTGTACACTCTCAAACAAATTGGAAGCATTGGGGAGTTTCGATCTGAGTTCGAGAAAATGGTGGGAGCCCTACGCTTTGAAGACGAAGATCTCCTGAAAGGAGCCTGGCTGAATGGAGTGTGAGGGAGTATTAGGGAGGAGTTGTTGATGTACCCAGCTCTTAGGTTGACGGAGATGATAAAATTCTCGTTGAAAATTGAAAAGAGAAACTCAGCTTGGAGAGAAGAGGGCTGGGGAGTGGGTGCAAGGCAGTGGGCCCCCAGTTCGAACCGCAACAATTTGGGCCCAAAGTTGGGATCCGGCCCAAATGAGAGTAAAGGGTGGGGGAGTAACAGTACGGGCTCAACCAACCCTAATCTTAATTCGTTCTCTAAGGGGAACGCAGCTGGAGCGTCAACACAAGAGGGTTCCGTCGAAAAATCTCAGGAGGGATCCACGGCAAGGGGGTCCAACTCGGGTCACGGCAAGGCTTCGACTGAGGCCTCCGTCGGTCAGGGGCGAAGGCTTTCCCAAGCGGAGTGGCGAGATCGACACGAACGTGGGTTGTGTTTTAAATGCAACGAACGCTGGAATCCCACTCACTGATGCTCAATCCGCCAGCTGAACTTATTATTGGTAGAAGACGATGACCTGGAGGAGGAAGAGGGGAACGACAAAGCTGAAGAGTTGTTAAAGACACCGGTGGAGGACGAGGCGAACAAAGAGCTGCAGCTTTCGATGAACAGCCTCTTAGGGCTCACTTCGAACCAAACCCTAAAGGTTTGGGGAGAGATACAAGGTCAGAAAGTTGAAGTGATGGTCGATTGTGGTGCGTCCAGCAATTTCGTGAGAGCTGCCATCGCGGAGCGGTTGGGATTAGGGGTGACGGAGACGTCAGTATATCAGGTGGTAGTGGGAAATGGCCACAAGGTGCAGTGTCATGAGGTGTGCAAGGCGGTGGAGTTACAGATCCAAGAGGTTCGAATCATACAAGATCTCTACCTGTTTGAGTTAGGGGGTGCTGACATAGTGTTGGGGTTGGAATGGTTGACACAACTGGGGGAGATCAGGGCAAACTTCAGGGACATGACCCTTCGGTTTGAGCATGGTGGTAAGGAAGCACTGATTCGAGGAGATCCAACTCTTTCTCGGTCAGAGGTTTCTTTCAAGTCAATTGTTAAAGCTTTGCAGGACCAGGGGGAAGGCTACTTCTTAAGCACCGAGAGGAACACTGGGAAAGAGGAGGGAACCCTCTGGGAGGGTCTGGATGCTTTATTGCTGGAATACCAGGATTTGTTTCAGGCAGCCAGCTCACTTCCACCACAGAGGTCGTGTGATCACGCCATCAACCTCCATCCAGGAAGCCAAGTACCGTCGGGGCGGCCATACAGGTACCCCTATTATCAGAAAACCGAGATAGAAAAACTTGTGGCAGAGTTAATGAGCAATGGTTGGATTAGACATAGTACTAGCCCTTATTCTAGCCCGATCATATTGGTAAAAAAAAAAGATGGCAGCTGGCGAGTATGTGTGGATTACCGAGCTCTAAACAAGCTCATTGTCCCCGATAAATTCCCAATTCCGGTGGTAGAAGAGTTGTTTGATGAGTTGGGAGGATCCAAAATCTTCTCCAAATTGGATCTTAAATCGGGTTATCACCAGATTCGGATGCGAGAAGAAGACATTCCCAAAACAACGTTTCGTACGCATGAGGGGCACTACGAGTATTTGGTCATGCCTTTTGGGTTGACCAATGCTCCTTCCACTTTTCAAGCCCTGATGAATGAGATACTACGTCCGTTTCTGAGAAAGTTTGCTTTGGTGTTTCTAGATGATATCTTAATCTATAGTAAGAATCGGGAGGAACATGAGGTCCATTTGAGGAGAGTGTTTGAGGTGTTAAGGCAACAACAGCTGGTGGTTAATAAAAAAAAATGTTGTTTTGGAAGTGATCATGTCGAGTACTTGGGGCATATTATTTCACACAAGGGAATAAGTGCTGACCCTAATAAGTTGAAGGCAATGGTGGAGTGGCCTGCACCGACAACAGTGAAGGGGTTGAGAGGATTTCTGGGCTTGACGGGATACTATCGCAGATTTGTCAAGGATTATGGCAAAATAGCCAAACCCCTCACTAATTTACTAAAGAAGGACGGGTTCCATTGGAATGATGAAGCAGAATCGGCTTTTGAGCAGTTGAAGATATGTATGACCACGGTACCAGTCCTGGCATTACCGGATTTTCAAAAAACATTTACGGTTGTCACCGATGCATCCGGCAAAGGGGTGGGAGCTGTCCTCATGCAAGATGATAAACCTTTATCATATGCCAGCCAAGGGTTTTCCCCTAGGGCTCAAGGTAAATCCGTCTATGAAAAAGAGTTGATGGCAATTGTATTTGCCATTCAGAAATGGAAACATTACCTCATGGGAAGACATTTTATAGTCAAAACAGATCAGAAAAGTTTAAAACACTTGCTGTCACAGAAGGTGCTGGCCGAAGAACAGCAAAGATGGGTGTCAAAATTAACGGGATTTGATTTTGAGATTCACTATCAACCCGGACGAGAGAATCAAGTGGCGGATGCTTTATCCCGTCAGATGCAATGCATGGCTATTTCTACAGTACAATTGGTGGATTTTGAGACACTAGAGCTGGAAGTACAGCAAGATCCCAGATTAAAGGCCATTATGCAAGGGTTGATTGCCGAACCGGAGAAGCAAGTGGGGTTTGAGCTGAAGGAAGGGAGATTATTCTTCCGGAACAGGTTAGTCATACCTAAGAAGTCTAGACTGATTCCTCTTCTTCTCAAAGATTATCATGATTCTTGTGTGGGAGGGCATTCTGGTTACCTCCGATCCTATAAGAGGTTGGCTGGGGTGGTATATTGGGAAGGGATGAAGCGTCATATCAAGGAGTATGTGGCTGCTTATGCAGTGTGCCAACAATGTAAGGCACAAAGCCTCAGTCCGGCAGGGCTTCTTCAGCCCCTCCCCATCCCTACCAGTGTGTGGTCGGATATATCGATGGACTTCATCGGTGGGTTGCCCAAAACAATGGGGGTGGACACTTTGTTTGTCATCGTGGATCGTCTCACCAAATACGCCCATTTTTTTGCGTTAAAGCACCCCTACACAGCAAAGGAGGTGGCGGATTTGTTCATCAAAGAGGTAGTGAAACTGCATGGATTTCCGGTAACCATTGTCTCTGATAGAGACAGGGTGTTCTTGAGTTCTTTTTGGGCTGAATTATTTAAAAGTGTGGGAACCAAGCTCAACTATAGTACCGTTTATCACCCCCAATCCAATGGGCAGACGGAAGTCGTGAATAGGTGTTTAGAGGCATACCTACGTTGCTTTTGCAGCACAAAGCCGAGGCTGTGGCCTAAGTGGGTTCATTGGGCGGAATTTTGGTACAACACCACGTACAAAGACTCGATGGGAATGACCCCGTTCAAGGCCTTATACGGTCGAGACCCGCCAACATTGTTTCGCTGTGGGAGTTTTGTGCCCTCTGTCGATGCGGTTTCTGTGTCATTGATGGAGAGGGATCAAATTTTGCAAGAATTACAACAAAACCTGCTGCTAGCCCAGGAAAGAATGCGTGTACACGCCAATCATCGGAGACGGGAGGTGAATTTCGCAGTGGGAGACCTGGTTTATCTTCGTTTACAGCCCTATCGCCTTAAATCCATTGCCAGGCGAGTGAATGAGAAGTTAAGTCCGCGTTATTATGGCCCGTATCCAATTGTGGAAAGGATTGGTGCAGCTGCGTATAAAATCCAATTACCCGAAGGTTCAAAGGTGCACCCAGTTTTTCATGTGTCACTTTTGAAGAAAGCCATCTCTCCTGTTCCTCAAGCACAGCCCATACCATTGGTGTTATCTGAGGAGTGGGAGCTGCAATTGGAACCGGAGTCCTTGTTACAATGGAGATATTCGGCTACCGGGACGTTACAAGTTCTAATCAAATGGCACCAATTGCCGGATTTTGAAAATTCTTGGGAGGAATTTAATCTCATCAATCGTCAGTTCCCTCATTTCCACCTTGAGGACAAGGTGCGTAATTTGGGGGGAAGTATTGATGCGAACCGGCCCTTAAAGGTGTATAGAAGAGATAAGAGGAGGGGGAGTTGGGCTGCTAAGACAACAGTAAGCCCAAGAGTAGATCTTGTTGGGCCAAGTGTTACTCAAGAAATAGACCCAATGAGAGTGGAAAATGACCAGCTTGTCCCCTAACAGAATGCATGCAAGGGAGAGCTAGTTGGTTACGGGAACGTGGTTAAGAGGGGGAGGAATCGTGAGGAGAGGGAGGTGGAAAGTGGCATGGGAAAGGTTCTTGGGAGAGAGTGGGACCTCTTGAAAGTCTCACGTTATCAGTCTTTTACATTTCCTTGTTAATTTGCTATTTTGAGTTGCTTGTTCATTACAGTAGAAAAACATTGTAGTTGGTATTGTTTCCTGAAACTTCCATTAATATACATAAAAACTCCAGGAAGAGTTCTTTCTGGGCCAAAATTCCTTGTCCTTGTTAGTTACTGTTGAAATTCTGAATTGAATCTTATCAATTTCTCCATTAATGTTTGGTAGCTAAGCATGCACCACATTTATTGGTATATGCCATGCTACCTATCTGATGATTATAAAGAAGATTTTAGAAGGAGGTGAAGGGTTTCACCTCTCCTATATAAAGAAATGTAAAGTTCTTTTGAATAGTTACCTAAGCTTAGAGACTTTGTAAGAATCTTCTCAAGAGAAATTTGAGTGTAAGATCTCTTTAGAGAAGAATCTAATAATCACCACTGTAGGCGAATTTGAGTGTAAACTTTAAGGTTGACTTGGGAAGCTTGACTCTTGTAATCCTACTATTCCATAGTAGAAGATCTTCTCAACTTGGTCCCATGGTTTTAATTCATCTGCATTAGCGGAGATTTTTCAAGTTAAAAGTTATTGTATTTTTTCTCTCCATCTATCCATTTTTTGCATTTTTCTACTTTTTGCATATTGGCCAACCTATTGTCTAGTATGCCAACCTCTAAGTGTTGAGCTAGTGCTTCACTAACTAACCAATGATTCATTTCTGTGTCGATTGAGGGACCTCATCCCATCATTTTGAACCTTGCTCTTTGAACAAGTTTGGTATCATTTAAAGCTAATGTTTGATTGTTTGAGTTGATGGCCTAATGGAGGTTGCAGTTTATATTATTTGAGATTTATAGTGTTTGGGGTTCTTATTACGTAGGACAATCATGGATTTGGAGGAAGATTGTAATTTAAGGGATTGGGGTGACTATGGTTGAGTCCGAGGCCAAAGCTTCCATTTTAGGTAAGATACAAAAAATAGATTATCAGCCTTTAAAAGTCATGTTTAACATGCAAGAATAGCATATCTATTAAGTGTTTTAGGAGACCTTTAGTAGCAAGAGGGTAAAGTGCAACAAACACATTAAATTAAGGAACCTTGGGGGAGGTGAGTGGGATTTCTTGCCTTTTTGACCATAGTGCCCCTAATTATATTAAAAATTACCATTATGCTCCCATTTATAAACTATTTATAAAAATTTGACCTTTTCCCTAAACATAACACTATTTTGCCCCTGTTAGACCGTTGACTGGATCTCATACTCGAGTATATAACAACAATACTCGGGTAAATTTCGCGAGATGAGGATAGGTATGTGTCATGTGTGTCTACTCGAGTATGTGACCAGGATACTCGAGTATGTGACCAGGATACTCGAGTATGTCATAAGGTACTCTAGTAGTAAGGTCTTGTACTCGAGTAACTTGCGACCATAAGCTCTAATATGAGTGGGTTTCTGCCTCATTTTCCATTTACCTATTTTCTATCCCAAAATCTCACTTGTTTTTCATCTCTATTCCAACCATCAAGATTGTATTCCATCCCACCATCTCTAAACCCTTAATCGTGTGAAATCTTTCTCATTACAACATATTCTAATTTTTAAAAAAATCTGAACCCAAACCAAACCCTAGTCCTAATTTCGTGTGAAAGATGAGTTTAAGTTGAAACACTTATGTTGCAGTTATCTGCCACATTGGAAGGCAATTTGAAGGTCCTAATGCTGCCCAATTTAAAGGAAAAATGACAATGATGAAAATCAAATGAGACACTACATACGATGAACTCAAGAGGATAACTCACCAAAAATTGGGTCTTTAAGGCAGCCAATGCATTCATAGCTTGATAGCCAAGTACGAGACTATAGTTGGTAACGATAGAAGATGGTTGTTTCACATTAAAAAAATCATCCCACCTTCAATTTAAAGTCCTACATTGGATGACACTTGCTCACTTTTCTCTTTTTCTCCTTATATAAGAACCCACACTTAGATACTAACACACACCTACACTTGACTATAAGTATACACCAAGTGACTTATTCAAGAGTCTATCAAAGACACTTGAATTTAATACTATAAAGTTTGTGTCATAATAAAAAAAATTGTTTTTTTTTTAAAGAGAATTGGGGCGACTTTCCACAACTTTGTAGTATATAGAATCATTATGGAGGAGGTTTAACTAACTTACTTTAGAAAATTTGAACCCATTATTGACTATCACAAATCCCCTACAAAACAGCCTCAAAACGTCTTTTGGATGCGGTTATATTAATCGCCTCAAAATGTCATTTCAAGGTGGCTACATTAACCACCTCATAATGTCATTTGGAGACGTTTATTCCAGCAATTCTTAAGAATTGCTTATTTTACCTCACGACGGTGTTAACTGCGGCGGATCATGAACTGTCAAATGGAGTAATTGGCGGTGATTTTAACTGCCGCGATAAGCTTATATGACCACCACAAAATATTGATTTTCTTGTAGTGAGATATGGACTTTGGAACCCCAATCCTATTTTTCTATTATTGAGTACACACGACACTCCCTTTTGGCTTGCTGCCTCCTTCTGGTGCATAGTTATCTGCCTCTATTGATAGCTGCCTCTTCCACAGGCACAACTAAACCACATATCTTATAATGACCTTTGATCCTCAAGGACCAAACAAATATATGTTACACCTTAATGTATCTTAAAATAAATGAGCTTCTCTAGAGTAGTTTTTATCTTTCTGCAACTCTCAATGTCATTGACCACTAGTTTTGAGCCTTTACTATCGTCTTTGTGAAGATGAAATGCAGATTTTGGATGAATTCTCAAAGCCAATATTTTGGGTATTTAAAATTTTATTTTATCTTTTAAAATCCCAAGACTAATAATAGGTTGTTTAAAATGAATTGCCAATGACATTTGTAGGAGAGAAAGAGAAATGTATCTAAAAGACTTGTTTATAGTAGTACTCCATTGTTAAGAAATTTATTTATATTAAAATGTATTAAAAGTATAGCATATTTTCTTTTTTGGAGATAAGTATAGCATATTTTCAATCTCAGAAGAGAAGAATGTAATTTTAAAATAGAGTACAGGGCAATACAATTTAACTCATCATTTAATAAAGAGGAGTGTAATTTACTCTTTATATAACTATGTAGTTAATCGATCAAATTGAATGGTTTAACAAATTATAATGGTTGTTTGCAAATATGTCAAATATTTAGGGAGTCTGAAAACAATTTTGTCGAAAAAAATGAGTATATAATTCTAAAAATGAAACAAAATTAACAGTCAAATTCATAAGAAGCAATGCATATAGTCAAACATCTTACGATTGTCTTTTCTGTTAATTAGTTTCCCACCAACAAAGTATTTGATAATTGACCATATGCACTTGGCAAAAGTTTGCAAAAGGAATAAAGGATCATCATCATTGGCAAGACGAATCAAACATGAATTCAATTGCTATTTCCCAAATTTCTAATCAGGGGCACAATTAAATTCGTTAAAAGTAGTTAATACGTCCAATTAAAGAAAACATAAAACCCAAATAAAACAAAAATTAGTTCATATTTCACATCACATACCTGCAACTTCAGAATAACGGAATCTCCTTTTACAAACAAAAATAATATATTTGCACACAAAAAAATTATACTATTATATATATTTTTATAAGAGATAGAATATTGTGCCGGCTTATTTTTGTGCATATTTTACGTACTCTTCTCCGATACCGTTAAATTAAAATGTTAAAAGGAGAGAAAAATGATGAAAGTTAATTATGATTCTATTGAACAGTATTGGAGGAGAATATATAGAATAGACATGAAAATAAATAAGCATAATATCATATATATTTTTATAAATAATTAAACAAAAAGATAAATATTTCAAGACACATTATTTTTACCTTTTATATTTAAAGATATAAAGTATAAAATAAATATAATTTAATAATAGTATAAAAAATGTTTACTGTTAATCCGTCAATATTGAACTCTTTTTTCCACCCAATTCATATAGAATATTTAATAATTCTTTACCATTTTTATTTTTTTTATCTCTTTTATTATTATTTAAATTATAACATTGTAAAATAAAATTCAGTACAAATTTGAATATTCATTAATCCAAGCATTAATTTTTTCTGAAAATTGAAAACTCAAAAGCACATAAACAATAAAAAATATCCAACTAATTAGTTAATAACAATAAGTTTGTTTTGAATTGTGTTATTAAATGATGGGAAAAATGTTTATCCTTTTAAATAACATAACTTATATCTTTTCACTTTCAGGAAGATGTGAGACTCATACCTTTATTTTATTTTTTTGACACACATTTTTTCCTTGAATGAAAAGGCAAGAACTTTTCTTCAATACACATATCTCTCTCTTTTTTTGTATATCAAGAGTGAGGTTAGACACCAGTATCCCACTAGAGCCAAAGAAGACCCCAAAATCTCTTTGAAGATTTCTTGGAGGAATTACATATCACCCACCAACAAAGTCCTCACATCGAACAGCGGGATTTGAACTCACGCCCTTGAGGGGAGTGGACCAAACTCTTAGCGAATTGTGCCCACTTTGTTGGCTCAATACACATATCTCTTATACAAAGATAAGACATATATCACATTGATCATCTCCGGATCTAACGTCGTAAGAATACGGTATGCTTGCTTGTGTTCTTTTTTTTTCTTTTTTTAGAATAGTTAATGAAATAGGTATTTTCTATTTTTTTATTTTAAAAGTTAAAACACAAAAAAAATAGATATATTTTCTAAATTTGATTTTAAAAATAAAAAAATAGTTATAATTTTAGAATTATTTTTGCAAAATATATAGACCTTATCAAATAATTTTATTTTTTTATTTTTTTCAATAATCAAAAAATATTTTTGAAAATAAAATTCAAACAAACCCTAAGTTATACCTGTTTTCAATGTACTCTTGAAAATTTGGAATTTTAGTACTAGAACAAATTTGTAAGTGTTGATAATGAACGACTCGATGTTTTATTTAATTAAACCAAAACTAATAGGAATAGTCGACATCAACTTTTTCCGCAAAAATATTTCATTTCATATAATAAATTTTAATATCATGAAATTTCTTTAACGATTAAAGTTGAGTGAGTACTCCATAGTGGCTAATATTAATAAACCATAAAGTTAAATCTGAAGGACAGCTTATTAGCAATTGAGTGCCTGATTTGTTTTGGTTGGTAAAAGCATATTGTTATAATTTTTTTTTGGAGGTTAGAAGAAAACCGGCTCCCTTCAAAAGAAGATTAGTCTCACTTTGAGATTATTAAACAAAATTAAAGAGAAGATTAGTCTCACTTTGAGATTATTAAACAAAATTAAAGAGAAGGTGTGTTGTGCATTATGCGTAGTAGCGACCCACGGACACATCTTTTTCTTCCACCTCCATCTATGTCACAACAAACTCTTTGTTTATCTGATCCTCCGCACCATTGTAAACGTGTTTCTTCTTTTTTCTCCGGTAAATTCGAAAATGTGTTTCAACGAACATATCAGGATTATTACGTATTTTTCCTGGTACTATTATAATTCGTTAAATTATTTAGTTGTTAAATAATTCCTAATTCACAAATATATGTTAGTAATAATTCATTCCAAAAAAAAAAAAAAAACAGAAAATGTCATAGGCGCAAAAGCCGTACAATTACATGAGATGATGGCGGCCACTTATTTGTAAGTAATTAATGTATCTGTCTATCACCGTACACTAGATTAAAATAATAAAATAAGAATACAAATATAAAATTGGAATCCATGGCGAGAAAAAACATTTAAAAGTGGTGGAAAGGTGGCCCATTCAATTTATTAATATTTAATACTCATATTCAAATAAATAAATATAATTAATATCTCAAATATAATTAATATCTTAAATCGAATGATTGCAAAATTGTGTAAAAATTAGTTAGAAAAGTATAACATCAATGCAAATATTAACATAGTTAGACACAACACAACGCAAGCACTACCCCCTGCTAAAGCATCTTCCAATCTCGCAACCGCAACACAGATCTTGATTTCTTTTTTAAATATTTCCTAAGATTCTCATCAAAGAAAAAACAAAAGGTTTTCATCGTTGGCAAATTCTACCAACAACGCCACCGACACCCATTCGTAAGTCCTAAGTACTAACCATTAGTTGACTAGTATGAAAGAGAGAGAAAAAAGGAAAGTTTCAAATTTCAGCATTATATCTGTTTTGTCAGTTAGCTTAAATAAATAAATGACTCGAAACTGAAATCTTGAGAAGAAGAGTGGATTTAATTCTATCACGCTTTTAACGCTCCCGCCTAATTTATTTCTCTGACCCATTCCCATTCCTGAGCCTGCAATTTCAAGTTTCAAAATTTCAATTTTTACAAACAAACAGAGAGCTCAATCATAGCTATGGACCACAGAGATAATTTAAATAAATTCACAAAGTTCCATTCTCCTATTTTCTCCGCCTTTTTGGGGAGAAAAGCATCCGACTATTGTAACCCAAATTAAATTACACTTCTTTTATATTAAAATATTAAAAAAAAAAACAAGAAAAAAAAAAAGGGATTATTTTACACATGATTTGAAACTCCACGGTAATTCCTTAATCAACTTCTTCGCCGACATCCTTTATGACGGCAACGACGACAAAGATAACGGCGAGTTCGAATTTCTGCAAAACTCAGAGCTTTCTTCGTTAATTTCGCTATCCAACACGAAATGCCCCAACGAATTCACCTTGTGGACCAAATTCTCTTGGCACAGAAACTCATCGCTGAAAATCCTCTCCATCTCTCTCCCGAAATCATGCACGAAAACATGGGTCTTGCTGGGTTTTCCGCCCCCAGTTTTCTTGCTCCGAGCCAGAACGGCGGCGGTGAAGATCGCCGACATCCTCCCCGGAGCCGCCGGAAAATACCCGCGCGGCCCATCAACTAGAATAACGTCCCAAGGGATTTGGTATATATGGTTCGGCAAATCGTTGATTCCGAGCTTGCATTCGGAGAACAAGAGATTCTGAACGGGTTTGCAATCGTTCTCGGAATGTGCTTTGGCATGCGAAAGCAATTGAGGGTACTCGCTAACTTTGGTCGTGAACTGAACATCGTAGGCTTCGACGCCAGGGTTAGATTGTTCGAATTTGGAAATGATGTATTCGTTTTCGTCGAGGAACACCGTGCGCCCTAGATGATTCAGTGCGAACCAGAGCAGGGACTCGTGGGTGAGACCGAAGATGAGGAAGTTAGGGCGTGGGTTGCGGAGGAGAACGGTTGCGATGGCGTTGATCTCGGCGGAAGACATGGATTTGGCGGTGGCGTTGGAGGAGGAGGCGTAGTGGAGGAGGGCTTTGGTGACGGAGGCTGGGAGAGGAGAGGCGGAGGAGGCGGTGGCGGCGGAGGTTGTTCCGAGGGAGGGGATGATGGTGTTGATGAGTGTTAAAGTGAAGAGTAAGGTGAAGAAAGTGAGGGAAAAAAAGAGCCAGAGACGATGAGATGGTAGTATTGCTCCACCACCTGTTGCTAAGGTTTGTTTGTGAAGGGAAGGGTGGAAGAGGATAAGCTTGGTGTTTGAGTTGCTCTTCATTTTAGTTTGGGAGTAACAAATATTTTGTTTCTTGGGTGTATTGTTTGTTGTTTCTATCTCTCTCTCTCTCTCTCTCTCTCTCTCTCTCTCTGTGGCTGACTAGTGTGTCGTGTGAGTTGTAGTAGTGGAAGACTAGTAATAGTGGCACAATAATAAGTGAGCCAGATGCTACGTTGAAGTTAGGACTTAGGAGCTGAGGGACAGAGGAATCGCGGAGTAGATTGAGAATGGTCACGTATCCCCAGGCTTCAGGCATAGGTCGTGGCAACTCTGAATGCTTTGGTCCCCTTTCTCACGGTCCATTAAGGATGCATATCTAATGTAGGTCCCAAACCACCGTTTAATTCATAAATTTTATGGGTTTGATGTTTGTACTAAATTACGTTATTTTAGGGCAGGGATGAAAAAAAAAATTGGGAATATTTATGCCCGTTAATTTTATTTATTTTCAAAATTATATCATTTTGGTATTGAAATTTTAAAAAAATATAAATATAAAGATTATTATAACTTTAAAATAAATTAAAATTATAAAAATATCATGATTTTTGTCTAAAATGACATTGTATTGAGCTTATTGCATATAGCTTATTTGCAATAACTACAAAAAAAAAATGAATCTTAAAAATTATGGGGAGAAAGTGTATTTTTTTTTAATTTAAATCTTAAATAAAAAAATATTATTTATGTCAATCTCTTTTAAATTAACATAATTTTATATCTTTTGAATGAAAAACGCTTTTCCAAAATTTTATATCTTTTTTTATAACCTAGTTTAATTACCATTCGCTTAGTTATTAAAGAGAAACTATTTATTATTGGGTTCATTTTTTTCAAAAATTATTTTGAATTTTTGTGCATAATGTTCATTGAAATGATATTGTTTAAAGACAAAAATTATGATATATTTATAATTTTAATTTATTTCAAGATTATAATAATATTTATTATTCTAATTTTTTTAATATTTTAATCCCAAAACTTTATCATTTGATGAATATTAAATAATTTTTTCTAAAATAACGTTAGAAACTTTATTGCCTTTATTATTTTGATTTAAGATAAAGAATGCTTTTTATTTTTATTAAGATTTTATATTTTAAGTAATTGATGTTAGAAGATCACGCAACCCATGATAGGAAGACACTATCTACGGATTTAGTTACGATCTACAAAAGCAAATTTATTATAGAAATATAAAAAAAATTGGGTTGGTGAATTCTTTTACTTATATAATTCTTACTTAATGATTATGCGAAAATTTCACTACTAATAATTGAATTACTAATAATTGAGAAGGTGGGTTACAAAAATTTATTATTATTCTTAACTTATAATTTTAAAGAGAAATATTATATTTACAAATTTCTTATTTATAAATTCTTACGAACCTTATGTATTATGCGTAATACATAAATCAACTCATGTATTACCCTTAGTATATAGTTAAGTTTTTTCTTCTTCTTTTTGTTTCTTTTTTTATTTACAAACTTAACATGTCCCATTTTTAATTAACTTTAACATAAAGTGTTGAGGGTAAACAAAATGTTGTATGCTTATGATAAATTCTCTCAACATGTTCTTATTTGTTTAAATTAAAAAATATTAAATAAAAAAAAAACTTCTTAAGAACACAGTTTATTTAATACTTTATGAGTTTTTGTTTTAGGGGTTTTTATCGTTCAGGGAGGAAGGGAAATAAGAAGTTCATGTGAAATTAGAACATTGATTGAGGCAATGAAGTATCACTTTACTTAGTATTTGACATTGCTTTAATTGTTAATAGTTTTGATGAATATAGGGCATGGAGTAGAACATTTTGCTATGAATTATGAGAGAGAATTTCAGGTCTAGATATGAGACATTGCTTTAATTGAAACCTGTACTTCGCTTAATCGCATTTGCAGCAAATGACATTACTTAGTATGCAATAATAAGATAACTGTGTTTCTTGTGAATTAAGACGCAGATCATGCTTAATTATGACCTAAAATAGAGCATAGTCAAACAGGGAATTCTGCCTGCATTTACATAACACACAGAAAGTCCGTGTCTGACGGCCGGCAATTAAGGGATGATTTGGGTTAAAGTCGTTTAAGCAAATGATATATCTAGTATGCATTTGGTAAACTCGCAATCAATTAAAAAGCATATCCACTCCCCAACTGTTTTAATTTTGGTAAGAACTACCTAGTGTTATATTGCACCAAGTAAGTAAAGTGACGTTGATGGCATTGACCAATAAGTCCACATCCCAAGTCACGCCATCATCTAATTTGAGGATTGTGTTTTTGTCTAGTACACGAGGGATGAGCCTATTCGAGCATATTTTCAATACGCAAGTTGGTATTTCTTTATCAAAAAGAGAAAGAGAAAAAATAGGGATATATATACAAGGAAATTATTATAAAAGTATGGATAGTATATGTGTTATTTTTGTATATTTAATAAAGGATGTCCTACCAAATGATGGTAGCTCAGTTGGCATGTGAAGTGAGAGTACGTGTTCGATCCTTTCCAATACCATCTTTTAAAGAAGTTTAAAGTCATAATCTTAGACTCGCTTTGCAACTCAAGGTACCACCTAATTTTTTAAAATTGTATAAGTTTTATTTAAATTTTTTGATGCAATCTTGATATTAGTGGGATTTTTAAAAATAATACAATCTTGACACCACCTGATTTTATTTGGCTGGATCTATTTTTCCTGATTCTGCCACTGCCGCTCTGAATAGTACTGTCTTCCATACAAAATACAAATTATTTATTCAAAAAATAAATAAATAAATAATGTTCTGAATAGTCAATATATCTGGGGTAAAGTATGTATCATTCTAAATGATGTAAAGTTGTGTTATTTTAAGAGAGAGAAAGAGATAGATAAAGGAGGAGAGAGAGTTGACAAAAAAAATAAAGGTGTGGGTCACACTTCTTTGTGAGAGTGAAAAGATATAAATTATGTCATTTATAAGGATAAATATTTTTCCCACATATCTATATCTATAGGACTGAAAATATTTTCGAAAGAATAGGAAACAAACCACAACGTTCAAATCAGCTTATTACTAATTGAATTTTGAATTTGATTTTACACTAGGCTGTAGTGGCGGCAATCAAAAGGAAAGTTTAGCAAACAGGTTGTCATTATTATAAATCAACCATTTAATCCCTTCATTTACGGTTCATGTTCATCAAAGCAACCTTTTCCCAAGCACTATGTCCTTTTACTCATGCTGTTTTATAAAAAGGGTGCTCTTTCTTCTAAATCAACCATTTACAATTTTTTTATTTCTTCTCTCCATAATTCTATAGATTCTTTATGGATTGATACAGAATTAGATTTTAAACTCTTCTCAAAAATGATACCGAGAAGAATCAAACAAATGCTCTCATTCTCATCTGCACAGCTCTGATGCGCCAATTGAACTACTATTCGGGAATCCATTTTACTCGTGTTCTGTTTTGACAATTTGAGCACTACAAGAGCATTTTTCCATTAACTCTGTTTTGTTGTTTATTATTTTTGCTACTAATAGTAAATGTGGTGTTTCCTTCACATTGGTGATCTCGTAGTTGTTGTTCTCATATTAGTCTTCTTCTCTTTTGAGATTCAATTCTAATTATTTTTTAAGGCGAGTTGACTCTTTCTGATATTCCGGTAAACTTTGACTCTTGGGTCAGTTATAAGATTAATCTAAAGTACGGAGTGGCTAAGAGATAAAAATATTTAAAATCTCCCCAAAAGTAACATATGAAAATAAAACTGAAGGGTTTCCCTTAAATCTTTGATACGGCGAATTAAAGATTCGGTCGTCAACTATGTTATTAATAGCTATGCTACGTGAGAATAAATCTTTGGTATTACTGTTACACTAAAAATTTAGTGCATCTCACCAATAGAAATATTACATGTGAGTTATAATTCTTTTTATTGTTCCAAGGTGTGGCATTTCAATTTAGAGTTTTTTTTTTTGTTGTTGGGCTTATCATTACACTCTCGGAGCCAATACAATCTTGAATTTTATTTTATTTTTTTTTTTAAGAATGTATGATTAAAATATTTCTGTGAATTATAAGAAATTTTAATGAAAAATGTTAAATGATTCAAATTAGTTTTATCACTGTTCCAATAGAATTTATGAAACAATTTACGAAAAGGAAAAAAAAATCTGTTAACCAATAGAAATATTACATGTCAACTTATCACTGTTCCAATATACTTTTATCCTTTGCTTTCTGTATCTTCAGAGTTTTCTTTGTTGGGCTTATCATTTCAATTTTCAGCCTTGTGTTGGCTCCGAGAGGCCCAATTTGGAAATAGCATATAAATATTAACTGTGTGATGGCTATTCCACAATTATGCTCTTGCCCTTGATGGGGCTTTCGCTTTTCCAATGTCCAGTAGCATATTTCTCTTACATATCAAAATGAATAAAAGATAGAGGGGCTCCTTGGGTTTCATTTCAGCCCTGTTTTGTATAAAAAAAACAAAAACAAAAAACATAGAAACATCTGATTGTGCCGAGTTGCAAAATCGACATTTGACTTACGCACAGATTTCTTAACTGAGATTGAGGAACCGAGTTTGTTCCAACTAGTGATGTTAAAGGGCCGAGTCGAGCCGAGCTTTGATCTTAACGGGTCAAGCCTGTATTTAAACGTGTCCGACTGGCCTTAGCCTGTTACCTGTCACGAATATAGTATTGGCCTATGGCCTGATTTATTTACAAAAAATAAAAGCATGTGAGAAGCCTGTCTTAGCCTGTTAGCAAGTTAAAGAATAAAAATAAGATAACAGAATTCCACAAAAAATAAATTTCCATATAGAAACCTTAGCTTCCAATTTGCAACAATAATTTATAGAGTCTACAATAAAAAAAATTAAAGTGAGAGAAGGTAGATAACAGGTTATATTATCTTAGCCCATTATAAAAAAAGTGCAAACAAAAATAAAAAATAAATAAATAAATAAATAAATTGACACAAACAAGCATTGCATAGTGGAACGAATGAATTTTTGTGGGTTTGTTTGTGTGAAGGAGGATGAAAGATAATATGGAACAACACTAGTAATTCCATAAATATACATAAATTCAATATATATCCAAATAGCATAATATAGAACAAAATCAATCAAAAAGTTTGTTAAACCAATAAAATGGGGTGAAATAAATTGATGAAAGAGAGAGTTATTACAAGTAGTATAAAAAATATAAATAAATATTTATATACTATGTTAGCCCGGGAGGCTCTAAGGCCGAGCTTCTGAATTAGAGCCTGAGGCCTTTTTATTAAACGAGCTTTTATACAAGTCCAAGCCTGGTTCCAACACGAGCTTTTATTAAACGAGCTCAGGCTTTATGAGCCGAGTCAAATGCCCTTGGCTCGTTTACCACCCCTAGTTCCAACACTTTAAACGCAAGGGGAGAAAAAACCGTACGTTTTTATTTGAGTCTCGACAAGGGACACAACAGCTTTGCACCAGCTCATTTTTTTTTTTTTTTTTAATTATTTGCACCAGCTTCTTAAATAGCATACTTTAAATAGCAAAACGGACGTCTGGTATAACCGTTTATATCTCGTTCGACCCGTTTGAATGAGTTTTTTCTCTCCAAAAGTTGCTTTTTTTCTTGAAAAAAAACACTTCTCATTTTTCGTTCATTTGCATAGTTATTGTTGAAAAAAAAGCAGAAGTCATAAAAAAAATCAAAAATTTAATTTTTCCAGAAACTAAAAATTTTAACTTATAGAAAAAGCATAAGTGAAAAGCCAAATATTTTTTTTCTAAAACTAAATATTTTTATAAAAATATAAATACCTTTAACTTTTGTAAAAAGGACTTCTAAAATAAGGAAGAGATAAAAGTTACTTTTTTTTAGAAGTGCAAACAAATGGGCTCTTTAGTACATATAACATAGGGGTTTGCATCTGTCATTTAACCTGACACAACAAACTTTTCTACACATAACATTTTGTGGGGCTCACACTTTAAACAAAAAAGAAAATCACGGCACGCAAAAGGAAACTCTATAACATTACATAATCATTTTTTTCTACAACATAACTCTTATAAAACCCTATAATATATCATGCTCTAAGATATATTTTAATCATTTTTATTTAAGGGTTTATCATCTATCATTTAACATGATCACAAATTTTTTTCTACACACACACAACATTTTGTGGGGCCCGCAGAAAAAAAAAACTCCGACACGCAAAACGAATCTTTATAACATTACAGAATCATTTTTCCTACAACATAACTTTTATAAATCTCTTTATTTAAACAAGTAAAAGATTATAATAATGACACAAATAATAATATTTTATGACATTTACAATAATTAAAATTAACAAGTGAAAGATTAATGTATAACCTCAAAACTAAGTGAGCTACAAATTTACAGCGTGATTGGATAGTAATAGAAGATTATTGTATTAAACTGTGTACCAGACCAGCCTACCAGAAAGTACCAGGGCATTGCGGAGGAGTTTCACGAGCGTCATATGCATAAGCAATTTTGGCGGGTCAGCTGTTGCGAAATTCTGGTTTTTAAGATAGTTATCCTAAGGTGATTCAAAGGGTACAATCAATTCCTTTAAAAAAATCATCTACGGAATCCAGCATATAAACAAACTCTTTCAACAATTCACGTATGGTGCAAAAAGGATTTGTCTCTTACCTCCGGACACACCTTGGGTGAAGACAGCATGTGTTGGGTTGGTAAATTGGAATTTCAGCACTGCTATTGTGCAAGTTGCTGTATATTAAAAAGTTATTATAAATGCATCATGACCAATATTAATCAGAGAAAAAAATAGAGTAAATAGAAAAATAATAAACCACAACAAAATTTTCACTTGAACTGAGATCAAATCATTGAAATTCAGACAACAAAGCAACATCCCCGGAGGAAATGCACATAACATATAGTATTGTTGTGGGACATATCAGTGGCTGAGTGAGCCCAACTCCTCAATTAAAGCATTCAAATCTAAGTTAGATGATCCTCCTTCTTCCACGGCCTTCCTAGCAAGCTGTGATAGCAATTTCGCTTTGTTCCTCATTTCCTCTGCTTCCTCACCTTCCATTATCCTCTTCACAGCCTTCTCCACTGCCTCCCATTTAATAGTATCCCCAACCAATCTAACCCATTTTTTAGCTCCAACAGGCACACCAATTTTAAGTACCTCAGTCACCAACTTCTCATTGTAAAATTGCTCTGCACCCACAGGCCAAGTGACCATGGGTACCCCAGCACTCACTCCTTCCAATGTTGAATTCCATCCACAATGAGTCACAAACGCTCCAATTGCTTCATGGTCAAGAATCAACACTTGAGGTGCCCAACCTCTTATAATTAGTCCCTTCCCTTCCATTCTCTTCTCAAATCCTTCAGGTAGCCATTCCTCTCCCTCTTCTCCATCTTTTTTGCTTTTCCTCACGACCCAAATGAATTGTTGACCCGAAGCCTCAAGACCCGTAGCAATGTCTCTGAGTTGAGAATCAGGAAATTTTGCCAGACTTCCAAAGCACAGGTAAACAACTGAATTGGGTTCCTTCATGTCAAGCCATTTTAGGCACTCATGCGCATCAATAGAAGCCTCCTTTCCTCTCTGAGATTTTTCTTCAGTATCTCTGTTGCAAAGAGAGAGTGGACCAATATGCCATGCTTTTCTTCCAAGTACCTTCCTGTAATGTTCTGCATAAACTTCCTCAAGTTCGTAGAAGCTGTTAACAACCACCCCATAGCTCCTCATATCTGATTCCTTCATTTCCTCAAACAATCTAATGAAGCCCGTGCTCTCAGGATTCCTTTCAAAAGGTGGCACCTGCAACCTTGTCATTTTAATCTCACCCGGAAGATTAGGAATGACGAAAGACTCTGAATCAGAAGAAACATTCTCGTAAGGCTTGTAGAGTCTCATAGATGCGGAAGCGCACAAGGAGAACGAACTAGTCCCATGAAACACAATCCTAGGAATTCCGAATTTGGCAGCAGAATCAGCTACCCAAGGAAAGCAAGTATCAGCAACAACACAGTTTGGATGTTGCTCAAGCAATAGTATCTCAAGGGGTTCTTGTAGCAATCTAGTAGCCGCAAAGAAGGTGGGAACTAAATCTGGTGAAGGGATTGAGTCTATATTTTCGCATCCTTCAGGTAAACCAGCTTCTTCACAGGGTAGCTTGATTGTTTGTATATGGATTCCGTCGCTAACAGTTTTGGATTTTCCAATGACTTTGGAGATGAAAGGTGCGTTGAGGGGAGTGGTGATGATGGTCGCCTTGACACCTTTTGCAGCAAATAATTTGGCCATGTCAATGGTTGGTATTATATGGCCATCAGCCAAGAAAGGGAAGAAGAATGTGTGTAAAGTATGAGATTCTTCGCCCATCTTTCTCGCTGGAGAGCAAAGCAAAATTAAAAGAACTTTGCCCCACAAACTAGAACCTAGTAATACGAAGGAAAAGATGAGGAATGCAAGTAAGGGGAATGCGGTATGGCTACTTTCCCAGGCCATGAGAAGCTTAAGAATTTATAATAAAAGCAACAGGAATCCGCGGGTCATTACTATGTTTCGAAAGGAGAACTGATTCTTTTACATCAACTGGTTTTTATATTAATCAAATGGGCAGATTTTTTATTGTGTCACGTGAAAAAATATTGCCTCTCAACGAGCATTAATTGTGTGATCGCGAACCACAAGCTCTCTTAGTTAAATAGGAGAATAAAATATTTATCATATATATATATATATATATATATATATATATATATATATATATATATATATATATATATATATATATAGTAAAATAAGAAAATAGGTTACAAAAATGGGAAAAGTATTTCTTCAGTCATCGGAGTTAAAGTTATCTCAGCTCAAAACAACGTCGTTTTGTGTTATAAAATTAAAAAATTATAATGATAAAGATTAATATAACCCTGTAATACATTATAATTATAAAAATACCTTTATTTTCGCCTCAAAACGACGTCAATATGAGTCGTACCCACTACTCAATATGACAATAATAATAAAAATATTCTCCAGAAAATCACAACCATTTCATTTGAGCCTCAAGGTACAAGAACATTTTCCACATTACCTTCGAACTCAATAGTGGATATGACTCGAACATTGACCATTGTGCCACCCCTTTAATAAAAATTTATCCTATTGCCACATTTGAAAAAATAATTATCAAAATGTCACGTCACAATTCCACTGGTCTGACAAGCGTGAATGGACGGGTTACGTGTCAGCATCTTAATGGTCAACCATTCTCACTGACTTGTTCAACTAGAATGACAGAATGCTGACACGTGAAAAAACTACGGACACCAAATTATTTATTGTTATGAGTTATGAATTATGATATTAAACTCCTCAATTCAATTCCTCACATCCAGCACAAAGTTCGAGAAAGGTAATCACATACCTCAATTGACTTCTTTTTGTACTCCGTAAAAATAATTTCAATTAAATTTCAAACTCAAAATAATTGAGCAAAGTTGCTAGACGATCAATGTGAAAAAAAAAAACCCGTCATTTGTTAACATCTTGATTTTTACCAGCAACATAGCAGAGATTAAAAAACATACACTATTCGAAAAAAAAAACAATTGTTTAAAACTGAAGGGTTCAACTAATATTTTCTTTTTTAAATAACTAATACCTTTTCAGTTTTCACAACCCAAATCCTTCACAAATTTTTTTAAAATTGTATCTAAATACACACATTAAATAAAGGGCACTTTTAACTAGGTTAAGTCCGTCACGACCCCTGATTGTGGTTTTAGTATGGGCTCCTTTCTTTGGTATCGTAGTATATTTAGTTGATATGATAATGATCAATCAATTTTGGGATTAAGGTATGTAATTCATACTGATTAATTCCTCCTTGGACCTTGATTGTAGAGGCTCGATTTATTGTCTCTGACCTTGATTGGATATTACTACTTTTGTTCATCTTTATTTGTTCTCATTTTGTGGGTCCTAACATATTAATGTGTGCCCGTTTCTTACTATCTAGTGACTAGTGAGTGTATGTTGTCAGGGATAAGAAACCGGGTCAAAGGAGCTTGTTTTCAAAGTTAGGGAACCCATTGTTGCTGACAATTGCCGTATAATTTCTTTCCGCTTGCTCTCTTTTTAGTTTTATTCACAAGCAAAATGAAAAATTGAAAATTGAAAAGGAAAAATGCAAAAAAAATAAATAAAGATAAATACAAAATATAAATTAAATAAAAGGAAAAATAAAAATAGAGTGGAAAATAAATAAAGGAACATTAATCCGCCCTAAGGCACAAGTTTGTGATTCAGTTTTCATCAATTTTCATCAAGGAATTAAACAAATGCACATAAGACTCTAGACTATTTGAATTTAACTCGAATCATTGGATTTCAGATACTAAAGCAACATGTAATGGAGGATATGCACATAACAGATATAACATGCATAGCAATTTTGCTGGGTTACATCAGTGGCTCAGGGAACCCAACTCCTCAATTAAAGCATTCAAATCTGAGTATGATGATCCTCCTCCTTTCACGGTCCGCCTAGCAAGCTGCATTTCTAGGGACTCAAATTCAAAACCATTGATTAAACTGAAGCAATCCTTTACTAATTAATCCATGTGATTGGTGGTGTTTTAGGCCTGTTTTGTATATAAAAAAAAAAATATAGACAGAGGCACTCTGAATTAAGGACAATGACCATGCCACGATTTTGAAATAAATTATTGGAATGCCACGTTTCAAGACCTATTCTTGGCATTGACACGTTCAATTTGCCCCGTGTCACACGCATAGGGACCTAATTTGAGTAGTGACAAGTCCATGACTTGTCATTGTCCAAAGCGGGGCGCTATACGTGAAACACGTGACAATTGATGGTGTCTTTTTTGAGGAAGGATATTCTTACTATTAAAATTTCCAATATCAACTTATTAGCTATCTAATCACCTTTAGATTAATATTTTCTCTTTTTTCAAATTTTTTTGACATTATCTCTCTTTGATCCAATGGTGATGTGATGGGTAGGAAATTAGTAATAAGAATTTTTGGTAGTTAGAATATCCTCCGTCTATTTTTTCAAGTCGGTAGATGGAAAATATTATCTTATTTGACATAAAAATAAGAAGGAGTTTGTATTTGTCATTTAACATGACACAATAAACTTTCCTACACATACAACATTTTGTGGGCCCCACACTTTTTAAAGAAAAAAAATCACGGCACGCAAAACGAATCTCTATAACATTACACAATCAATTTTCCTACCACATAACTCTTATAAAACACCTAAATAAGAAGGCACTTAAAATTAACATGTAAAAGATTAAGGGAAAAATAAATACATCAAGTATGAGACCCATCTATTTAAAAAAATAAAAAAAATAAAAAAAAAATAAGTGTGTGTAGCTAAAGTTTGTTTTCAAGAAGTGAGCAAAAAAACTTGCAGCGTGATTGGATGGTAATAGTAGATTATGGTACATTTTTTTTTTCAAATTTAAAAAATATTTCACTATTTTTAAATTTTTTATTTCTCGCCACATTATAAATTTTATCAAATTTAAAAAAAAAAAAAAATGTACAGAATTTGGTCCATTGATATACCAAAAATATTCTCGGAGTGCGGAGGAGGGTCACAGAGTGTCATGTGCTTAAGCAATTTTTGGGGGTCTTTCAAGGTCTGCAGCTGTTTCGAAATTCTGGCTTTTAAGATAGTTATCCTGAAGGGTCATTCAAAGGGTACCATCGATTCCATTAAAAAAAAATCATCTCTGGCAGCATAGCGATCAACTGCTTCAACAGTTCACATGTGGTGCGAAAAGGATTTGTCTCTTACCTTCGGACACACCTTGGGTGAAGTCACTAGCGGATCTAAATAATTTTATTTATGTCTGCTATTTAGAGATAGGGTTCAATCACAATACATTCGAGATTTTTTTTTAAAGAAAGTCTTAAATGTATTAAAAAATAAAAATATATATAAATAAATAAAAAGTTGAATTTACTATAAAAAATAAAATATCTTTTGGATCCTCAACCAAAATCACGGTGATCCAATTTAATTTTTTAGAAAAAAATTGACTCGTGATTCATCTGAATTTCAAAATAAACCTATGTTAATCTTTTTAAGGGACTAATATAAGTCTTTTTTGAAATTCAGATGAACTATGATTTTTACTACTCGGGTCTATTTTAAAACTCAGAGAGAACAAAAGTCAACTTTTTTTCTAAGAAATTAAATTAGACCCTATAATTTTAATTTTTGTTGAGTACTCAAAATATCATTTTTTTTAAAAAAAAAAAAAATTTGTATGTGAACTTGCACATAAACAGGTGCGCCGCTGGGTGAAGCCATTTTGTGTGGGGTTGGAAAATTGGATTTTCAGCACTGTTATTGTGCTAGTTGATGTAAATTAAAAAGGAGAGAATTTATTGCGAGAAGGGAAAACCATTTTTTAGGTGATCCCCAGTATAAATGGAGGGTAAAATTTGAAAAGAAAAAAATAATAAATTAATGTTGTGAGAGAGATCAGAACAAAAAATATTAAAAAGTAAATAGAAAAATAATAAACCACAACAAAATTTTCACTTGAACTGAGATCAAATCATTGAAATTCAGAAAATAAAATTTTTTAGTGCTACTGCTGCACCAAAGATTCAGTATATCCCAAGAATAAAAATGTTACATGTCAGCTATTTTTGCCATATTTTTTTTTTCTCTCCTTCGAAATGTAATATTTCTATTGATAGGATGAACTGAATCTACGTGCTACACTAATACCAAATATTTATTGCGCAGGAGTCAATGCACATAACATAGTATTGTTGTGGGGCATATCAGTGGCTGAGTGAGCCCAACTCCTCAATTAAAGCATTCAAATCTAAGTTAGATGATCCTCCTTCTTCCACGGCCTTCCTAGCTAGCTGTGATAGCAATTTCGCTTTGTTCCTCATTTCCTCTGCTTCTTCACCTTCCATTATCCTCTTCACAGCCTTCTCCACTGCCTCCCATTTAATAGTATCCCCCACCAATCTAACCCATTTTTTAGCTCCAACAGCTACACCAATTTTAAGTACCTCAGTGACCAACTTCTCATTGTAAAATTGCTCTGCACCCACAGGCCAAGTGACCATTGGTACCCCAGCACTCACTCCTTCCAGTGTTGAATTCCATCCACAATGAGTCACAAATGCTCCAATTGCTTCATGGTCAAGAATTAAAACTTGAGGTGCCCAACCTCTTATAATTAGTCCCTTCCCTTCCATTCTCTTCTCAAATCCTTCAGGCAGCCATTCCTCTCTCTCTTCTCCATCTTTTTTGCTTTTCCTCACGACCCAAATGAATTGTTGACCTGAAGCCTCAAGACCCGTAGCAATGTCTCTGAGTTGAGAATCAGGAAATTTTGCCAGACTTCCAAAGCACAGGTAAACAACTGAATTGGGTTCCTTCATGTCAAGCCATTTTAGGCACTCGTGCGCATCAATAGAAGCCTCCTTTCCTCTATGTGCTTTTTCTTCAGTATCTGTGTTGCAAAGAGAGAGTGGACCAATAAGCCATGCTTTTCTTCCAAGTACATTCCTGTAATGTTCTGCATAAACTTCCTCAAGTTCGGAGAAGCTGTTAACAATCACCCCATAGCTCCTCATATCTGATTCCATCATTTCCTCAAACAATCTAATGAAGCCTGTGATCTCAGGATTCCTTTCAAAAGGTGGCAGCTGCAACCGTGTCATTTTAATCTCACCCGGAAGATTAGGAATGACAAAGGACTCTGAATCAGAAGAAACATTCTCGTAAGGCTTGTAGAGTCTCATAGATGTGGAAGCACACATGGAGAACAAACTAGTCCCATGGAACACAATCCTAGGAATTCCGAATTTGGCAGCAGAATCAGTTGCCCAAGGAAAGAAGGTATCAGCAACAACACAGTGTGGATGTTGCTCAAGCAATAGTTGTTCAAGGGGCTCTTGTAGCAATCTAGTAGCCGCAAAGAAGGTGGGAACTAAATCTGGTGAAGGGATTGAGTCGGTATTTTCGCATCCTTCAGGTAAACCAGCTTCTACACAGGGGAGATTGATTGTTTGTATATGGATTCCGTTGCTAACAGTTTTGGATTTTCCAATGACTTTGGAGATGAAAGGTGCGTTGAGGGGAGTGGTGATGATGGTGGCCTTGACACCTTTTGCAGCAAATAATTTGGCCATGTCAATGGTTGGTATTATGTGGCCATCAGCCAAGAAAGGGAAGAAGAATATGTGTAAAGTATGAGATTCATAACTCATCTTTCTCACTAGTGAGCAAAGCAAAATAACAGAAATTTGCCCCACAAACTAGAACTTGGTAATAAGAAGGAAAAGATGAGGAATGTAATGGGAATTGGCTATGGCTACTTTCGTAGGCCTTGTTGAGAAGGTTAAGAATTTATAATAAAAGGAACGGGGAATCCGCGTGACTATGTTTCGATAGGAGACCTGATTCCTTTTTGGCAACTGGTTTTCAGATTAAATATATATTTTTCCGGCGGTTGAAAATACTTTATCTTATGGATTTTATAAGAGTTATGTGGTAGAAAAAGTGATCGTGTAATGTTATAGAGATTCATTTTCGTGCCTTAATATTTACTTTTTTTTAATAGTGTAGGCCCACAAAATGTTATGTGTGAGTGTAAGAAACTTTGTTGTGTCATGTTAAAGGACAAAACGAAAATCTTTATCTTATATTATAGATAAATAAAGAGTAAATTGTGTGTCTTTTAAAGGATATAAAGTTGTATCATTTGAAGAGAGAGAAAAAGATAGATAAAGTATGAGAGAATTGACAAAAATAAAAATTAAAGGTGTGGGTCATACCTTATATGAAAATGAAAAGACATAAATTATATCATTTAAAAGGATAAACATAGATCCCATTACATATAAAAAAAGAAAGACAAAAATTAAAGTGAATCCCATAAATTTTTGTCTTCTATAGCATAAAAGTAATATTTCACTTAATAAAATTCACGCTATGAATCGCACATATTAAAGTGGATCCCATATTGGGTTTTTGTAATTAATTGCTGGCAAGCTTCTGGATTGCGTTTTTCAAAGGTATTCTTTATCAGGATTTGTTATATTTATAAAAAAAATTATTTATAAATTACACTATTTTTGTTTGGGAGAATACTAATTACAATATCTTCTTTTGGAAGAAGATAGTATAATTTGTAAAAATTTATAAACAATTTGTTAAAAAAAAATTATAAACGAATCATTCCCATTGATACCTCGGATGTTATTGTGTATTATTTAAATTTTAACATGAAAAATATTATTAAAGTGAGAAAAAAATGAAAATTCCTTTTAATAAAGTGATGAATGTAGAACTTTCCACAGTTATGATAGTGACTTAGAGACTTTTTATCAATATTATAAAGTTGGACCAACTCCGCTCAGTTCATAAAAAAAATTAATTAATTTTTATTAATTGATATCTTTTTTATTCTTTTATATAAATAATTTATTTTCTTTTAAAATATTGAATGATACGTTATTTATTGAGTTACATAGATTATGTACTTACAATATTAATTAATATGTTAGTTATGTAGTATGTAATGAATTTTGATTTATTTTATAGTTAGAGATGTAATATGAAACATGAAATATTTGATTATTTTTTGTTGGATAATTATGTGTAATTTATTCTTTTGTATATTCAAATACTTGCAATATGAATATTTTTTACAGATATTTAAATATATTTATAATTTTTTAATATAAATTATAAATTTATATTTTATTTGATGAAATAGATTTATATATATTTATCAGGTCATTCGAATAACCCAATACTTCGATTGGATTAATAACGGACGGATTTAATAACATTGTTTTTTACACTCATGACAGTGGCCTTGAACTTGGTCTAACCCTTTTTAACCTAAAAATTTGCTTTAAAATCAAAACTAAAAAAAAAAAAAGAGACAGATAAAACTGTTTGAATGTCAGTGAAAATATACTATTATATTTAGTGCGCAAACAATTAAATGCATTGGGTATTAAAATACCTCTCTGAAGCACATCTATAAGCATATATTAAGCATTATGAGAGTAGATATTTTTTACTAAATGTAAGAAAAGATCAAATTCAACTGACATTAATAATAAAGAAATAGTTAGATTAGATATGATTAAAAAAAAAATCAAGATAAGTTATCTGCATTTATTATTAAAATGACGTCATTTTAGTAGTGAAATCTTAAAGATTAATAGATATAAATACTATTATAACCTTAAAATAAATTAAAATTACAAAAATTCTATAATTTTCATCCTAAAATAATATCATATTGAATTTACTACAAGTAATTTATATGCATGCAAAAAGAAAACCCTAAAAAAAATTATTAATTTTGTTTAGTGATGCATTGAGTATTCAACAATACTAGCGGCGAGCGGAACACAAATAGTTTGCATTATGGTCAACCTGAGAGGGAACATCGCAACCAATGCGGTCAGTAACAACTACATGACCTGCATTCGCGGCATTTGTGACTTTACCCATCACTATCTCTTCTTCGAGATTATTTATGGTGAACGGGATCATATTTTTTAGTTGATTTTTTAGTGTAAATAAGAAGATAAAATTGAAAAAAAAGAAAATAATAGGAATAAAAAAAATTAATGTTGCGAGAGAAAACACCAAAAAATTTAATGGTCCTAGATAATATTAAATATTTCCCTCATTCTCACGACGTGTTGAGAAAGGGTGTTTGAATCTATTTTGAAGTAAAAATTATTTGATATAATTCCCGAGGTTTGAATTTTTTTAAAAATCTGATCCGATCCAATTTAATTTTATTTGGTTTAAATTAACTGATTTTTAGATTTTAGAAAAGTCTAAAATTTCAGTCATATAAAACATTAATTATATCAAAATAAAATCCTTCAAAATTATAAATTAAAACAAGTCTTAAAACTCATGAATGAAGAGTTAAAATAGAATAACAAATAATAAAAAACAAAACAAAATAATTTGCTACCAATAACATCTAAGATTTTAAGTCTACAAAATAATAAAATTCAAAGTTCCTATCTTTTAAAAATAATAAATACATAATACATTGAATCGGTTTGGATTGGATCAATTTTCGATGGAAACCGATCTAATCCAATTAAAATATGCGATTTTTTTTGTTTCGATTATCGGTTTTTGGATTCAGTGACCACAATTTGAATCGTTGATGAGCACTATAATAAGAATCATACAGAACATGAGAAATGAAATTGCAATTAAAGGTGGCAAAACGGACAACCTGCCCCTCTATAAACCCGTCAAAAATAAGCTGATCCGCTCTACCCAAGTTAGGAGGGCGGGCTGCCTGTGGGGCTGATAACATTTTTACACTAAAAAAAAAAAGTTTCTGCCCGAGCAAGCTTGTTGAATGACGGATTTAAAAAACTAAGTTAATCCTGTCCCATTTGATAGCAGGCTTGCGGATCCAGCGAACCAAACCCATTTTATCATCTCTAATTACAACCCTCTTTTGTTTATGATTTTTCTAAGAGACAAACATGAAATACAATTTAGAATTCATGAAAGAGATAGGGAAATAAAATAAGTCCTGGGAGTAAGAAGAAGGAATTGAAGAGTTCCAATTCTAAAGTATCAAAAGTCGGACTAGAGACATATAATATTAACCACTAAATAATAATAATTAATTATTATTATTATTATTATTATTATTGCTAGTGAGTCGATTAGTCATTCGAATTTAACGAGAGGAAGTGTGTGTCATTTTAAAAGACGACAAATTGTGTTATTTTAAGTAAGAGGAAGAGATAAGTAAAAGAGAGAGAGAATGGACAAAAAAAGTGTAACTCTCGTCATTTTATAAAAGTGAAATGATATAAATTATATCATTTAAAAGGATAATATTTTTTTTCCTTTAATAATTACGTAAAAAAATTTATTACAACTCTTCTCAACAAAGAGCACATAACTTGCTTTACCAAAAAAAAAGAAGGAAGAGTAGATAACTGGTACTTGCAAGTTGCAATGAATGGCGGGCACGACGCATGAGTAGCGGGATCATTAGATCGATTGCGTCATGGCATGCGTAGAACTGGTTGACCCTTTTGTCTAGAAGAATAATAAATGAGCGGTCACAAATGTTATACAATATTGCAATCTATGTTTACTGGGACCGGGACTTATCGTAGTCTGGATTAGATCGGTTTTAGAAGTAGAAATTATTCGATTTAATTCATTCGATTTGATCATGTAATTATTCATTCAGTTTTGATTTTTTTTCAAATCTGATCCGATCAAATTCAATTTTTTTAGGTTTGGATTGATCGGTTTTTGATTTGTTGAAAATCATAAAATTTGTTTCATGATTATTGTGCAAATATAAAAAAAAATTAATACAAAAGCATTAGTAAATAATAATATAATTTTTTTAATGAGATATGGAACTCTACACAAATAAATAAAATTTGTTAAAGAGATGTGACTAGATTTTTTCTTGGGTTCAGTTGATGGGTTAATGAATCTTGGGTTTAGAAATTTTTGAGCTATAATTTGAGAAAATTCCGAGTAGATAGAGAGAAATTAATATATTAGATCGATTTGGATTGGACCGGTTTTCATCAATCAATCTGAAAATCGATCCAATCCAATTGAAATTTGTGATTTTTGTTCGGTTTTCGATTTTTCGGTTCGGTTACCGCCGTTTGAATCGATTTGGATCGGTTGATGAACACCCCATAGTGTTTACTGTTTATAAATGCGTTTGAAATTATTAATATTGTTTTATAAAATTTAATTAATTAAAACTAAATTTTAATTGAAGTGATTTATATTTTAAAACTAATATTTAATAAAATAAAAAATAATTTTTTTAAATTTTTATTCTAAAATACATTCAATATAGGGAAAAATGTTTCTGAAGTTAATGCAGATAAGTTATCTGCGTTTATTTTCAAAATGACATTGTTTTGGTATTAAACTCTTAAAAAATATAAATATAAAGACTATTATAACCTTGAAATAAATTAAAATTACAAAAACACCATGATTTGTTTCAAAACGACGTCGTATTGGGCTTACTGCAAATAATTTATATGCATTAACTGTAGAAAAAATAAACATTTTAATATAATTTAATTTAAAAAATAAACATAACTTATTTTTAGTCAAATCACATTTCTAATCAGTAAATGCATGTTTGATGCAATTTATGCAAGGGCAATATTTCTATCATGTAATATGATAAGAAAAAACATTCCTACTACAACGTGTCAATATATCATTTTTTTTAATTTCTTTTTTCATGATGGGTCCCACCAAAATTTGTTTGCATAAAAAAATTGATTTTGCATTATGTTAGATAAGATATGTATTTCCCTCTACGCAAATCCAAACCAGCAATTAGTGGCTCATCTCGGACCTTAAATTTTGTTTATTTGAGTTTATCTTCGGAATAAATTAATTTTTATTTAAAAATATATTTAAAATTTGTATAATATTAAATAAATTATTTAAAAAAACTTAGAAAATTTGTTTTACTTTATCTTTTAAAAGTCAAAAAATAATTTAGTGAAGCCTCTGAATCACACTATTTGTATGAAATGACCCTCTAAATTAAAAACATATATAATAGAAATTTTCTAAAATATGTTCAAATTCAAATAATACAATAAAACTAGTTTATTCAAGTCAATGAATAAAACTATTTTACTTATTATAACATCTATTCTTTAAAATTTCTATACCGTTAATTTATTGTTGTCGGTGTGGCCTAGTGGTATTTTGCAAGCTGCCAAACAAATTTGCAAAAAGTCAGTGTTAAAATATAAAAGGCACCTTGATGCATACAACAAATCAAGTTTCAAAATTAAGCATTTGACTAAACTATTTATTGTTATGAGTTATTGTCTATGACATTAAACTCCTCAATTGGATTCCTCACATCCTACACCAAATTTGAGAAAGTTAATCACATACTCAGCCATCCCAAATTTTAGTAACAATATACAGGGGGAAAAAGGCTAGTTACATACCAACAGAAGTTCATTTTCCTGAAAAGATGGGAAAAACAAATTAAAAAATAAAATAAAATCAAAACTACATTTTGGTCAAATATTCACATCCCAACAAATTAAGCACATGTGAACCAGACTCTTGAATGCAAAAACGTAAAAATTTGACTTCATACTTAATGGAAAATACAAAATCATAAGAAGCCAATAGAGCATAAAAACAAAGAAAATTGGTTTTTATGTAATAACACTTGACTTCTTTTTGTACATTGTAAAAATAATTTCAAATTTAGCCAACCCAAAATAATTGAGCCAAGTTGCTAGACGATCAATGTGAAAAAGAAAAAGAAAAAAGCAAAACCATAATTTGTTAACACCTCCTTGATTTTTACCAGCAACATAGCAGAGATTAAGAAAAATACACTATCTGAAAAAAGCAAACAATTATTTGGAACTGAAGGGTTCAACTAATACCTTTTTTTAAAATAAATAGATAACTAATATCTTCACGGGTTTCTTTTAAAAAATTGTATCTAAATACACACATTAAATAAAGGGCACTTTTAACTAGGTTAGGCCCGTCAGGGCGCTGCTTGGGCCCAAACTAAACACACACAGGCCACTTAACCCTCATTTCCCAGTTTTACATTCTAATCCTAGAGTCTCGTTTATAATGTCAAGTATGTATGATATGGCTCATACTTCGTCTTATACGCTAATGAATTTTTTTTATTGTCGGAGTCGATAGAAAGGCAATCGGGTCCCCCTATACATTTTCTCTCTCTCTTTTTTACGTAGCTTCAAGTTGGTTAAAGGACTCATCGGATTGCTTATAATGATTTTAATTTAACTTTGGTTATTTTGATATTGTGCTTTGACTTGTTTATATTGTTGATTTTAGTGGCTTTTTTTGGGCCATTTGTTTAGTGGCTGCTTCTTGACGTCTGCTTTGTGCGTTAAATGCAATGCTTGAGTGGGTTTTTAATCATTAGTTTGATTATAACCGTTTGACTTGTTAAAATTTAAATCGTTAATGATATTAGAAATATTATTGATGTTTGTCTGTGCTATTATTTGGTTGAATTTATGGGTTTAAATTGTTGTTAGTTTTGCAGTTGGTCTTAGAGTGTCACTGTGGATGAATAGTTTAGAATTAATTTATCTTTTGTCATTTCTGTCTTGTCGGTGTTCGTTGCTCCGTTATGTGAATGAAATTTATTCCTACATTGAGTATACATGTTATTTGAATTTCTATCACTCTCTGATCTTTTGGTATTATCTTCAAGAATTCATTCTTCCAGTAGTGTAGTTTTTTTGTGTTCTTATATCTCTTTTCCATTCATTGTATTGTATTTACACGAAAATATGTGTTACTTTCTCTAATATGTTTAGAAAGCTATTGCACTAATGAGTAATATAAATTACCTTTGAAGTGTTATTGTAAATTGTAATATGTTTTCACCAAAAAAAAAATTGTAATATGCTGATTGTGGTTTTAGTATGGGCTCCTTTCTTTGGTATCGTAATATATTTAGTTGATATGATAATGATCAATCAATTTTGGGATTAAGGTATGTAATTCATACTGATTAATTCCTCCTTGAACCTTGATTGTAGAGGCTCGATTTAATGTCTCTGACCTTGATTGGATATTACTACTTTTGTTCATCTTTATAGGTTCTCATTTTGTGGGTCCTAACATATTAATGTGTGCCCGTTTCTTATTTTCTAGTGAGTTGTATGTTGTCAGAGATAAGAAAGCGGGCCGAAGGAGCTTGTTTTCAAAGTTAGGGAACCCATTGTTGCCGACAATTGCCGTATAATTTCTTCCCGCTTCCTCTCTTTTAGTTTTATTCACAAGCAATTGAAAAGGAAAAATGCAAAATAAATAAATAAAGATAATACAAAATATAAATTAAATTAAAGGAAAAATAAAAATAGAGTGGAAAATGAATAAATAAATTAAATAAATGGGAATATTATATTGACAAACTTTATTTTTACAAATTTATAAATTACATTAAATCTGAGTGATCATACACTATTAATTGAAATCTGAGACTTAACTTGTATGTTTGGTTCAAAAAAAATTCTCAACATAACTCCTCCCTTAAATAAATAAAGGAAAACATAGAGAAACAGAAAAAGTACTAAAAAGAAAAGAAAAACAAAACAAAAGCGAATCTTCTTCCCCACAGTTCTAGTGGCTTTACTCCTTCCTAAGACACAAGTTTGTGATTCAATTTTGACCAAGGAGTTAAAGAAATGCACGTAAGACTCTAGACTATTTGAATTTAACTCGAATCATTGAAATTCAGATAATAAAGCAACATGTTATGAAGGATATGAACATACCATATAATATGCATAGCATTTTTGCTGGGTTATATCAGTGACTCAAGGAATCCAACTCCTCAATTAAAGCATTCAAATCTGAGAATGATGATCCTCCTCCTTCCACAGTCCGCTTAGCAAGCTGTGAGAGCAATTTCGCTTTGTTCCTCATTTCCTCTGCTTCTTCACCTTCCATTATCCTTTTCACAGCTTTCTCCACCGCATCCCATTTAATAGTATCCCCAACCATTCCTACCCATTTTTTAGCTCCAACAGGTACCCCAATTTTAAGGACCTCAGTGACCAGCTTCTCATTGTAATATTGCTCTGCAAACACAGGCCAAGTGACCATAGGTACCCCAGCACTCACTCCTTCCAATGTTGAATTCCATCCACAATGAGTCACAAACGCTCCAATTGCTTCATGGTCAAGAATCAAAACTTGAGGTGCCCAACCTCTTATAATTAGTCCCTTCCCTTCCATTCTCTTCTCGAATCCTTCAGGTAGCCATTCATCTTTCTCTTCTCCATCTTTTTTGCTTTTCCTCACGACCCAAATGAATTGTTGACCTGAAGCCTCAAGGCCCGTAGCAATGTCTCTGAGTTGAGAATCGGGAAATTTTAGCGTACTTCCAAAGCACAGGTAAACAACCGAATTGGGTTCCTTCATGTCAAGCCATTGTAGGCACTCATTCGCATCAATAGACAGCTCCTTTCCTCTATGTGCTTTTTCTTCTGTATCTTTGTTGCAAAGAGAGAGTGGACCAATGTGCCATGCTTTTCTTCCAAATACCTTCCTGTAATGATCTGCATATACCTCCTCAAGTTCATAGAAGCTGTTAACAACCACCCCATAGCAACTACAATCCGATTCCTGGGCTTCCTCCAACAATCTGGGAAAGCCTGTGCTACCAGGTTTCTTTGCTAGAGGTAGCACCTGCATCCTTGTCATTTTAATCTCACCCGGAACATTAGGAAGGACGAAGGGTTCTGAATCAGAAGAAACATTATTGTAAGGCTCGTAAAGTCTCATACTTGACATAGCACACAAGGAAAAGAAACTAGTCCCGTGGAACACGAGCCTAGGAATTCCAAATTTGGCAGCAGAATCAGTTGCCCACGGGAAAAACATGTCAGCAACAACACAATTTGGATGCTGCTGAAGCAATAGTTGCTCGAGGGGCTCTTGTAGCAATCTAGTGGCCACAAAGAAGGAATGAATTAAATCTGATGAAGGGAGTGAGTCAAGTTTTTCGCACCCCTTAGGTAAACCAGCCTCTGCACTGGGGAACTCTATGGTTTGGATTTGAATCCCGTTGCTAACGGTTTTGGATTTTCCAATGACTTTGGAGATGAAAGGTGCGTTGAGGGGAGTGGTGATTATGGTGGCCTTGACACCCTTTGCTGCAAATAATTTGGCCATGTCAATGGTTGGTATTATGTGGCCATCAGCCAAGAAAGGGAAGAAGAATATGTGTAAATTATGGTATTCATCACCCATCTTTTTTCACTAAAACTAAACAAGAAGGAAAAGTTTTAATAGGGATGTGCATGCCTGGATTTTTTAAAAAACCGAACCGAATTGGTTTAAATGGTTCGGTTCGAAAGTGGTTCGGTTCGGTCCAAAATTGGTTCGGTTCGGAAGTGGTTCGGTTCAGTTTGGAACCGGTTCAGAAGTGGTTCGGAACCGGTTCGGGTCGACCCTCTTTTGAAAAGAAAAAAATTTAAAAATTTAGAAAATAAAGTTATAAAAATTAATTTGTTTTGGTTTGAAAATGGTTCGGTTCGGTTCTCAAACCGGTTCTAAAAACTAGTTCGGTTTTAAAAACCGGTTTGGTTCATGAACTGGTTCTTTAAAAACCGGTTCGGTTCATGAACTAGTTTTTAAAACCGTTTATTTTATGGAGCGGTTCAATTCGGTTCATGCTTTGACCCACTTTTTTGATTATTTTACACAACCCTAAATTTTAATATGGATGTAGTTACGGGCTTACGGCAATTTCACCAAAGTTTTACAGCAATTGCACCAAAGTTTTCTCCACCGAAAGAGAACCTACAAATTTCTAGTCACGAGTGTTGTACTTCCTCACTGACATAGCTAGAGGGAGCAGTCACTGCCGCACATGAACAGTTGAAATCCATTGCGTCATTCTATGCGTCGAAGTTCGTTGTCCCCTCTGTGTAGAAGGATAACAAATGAGCGGTGTTATAAATTTTGTGTTTAGTTATACGTTTCAAATTTTTATCCAAAAAAAATTATTCGTTTCAAATTAGGATTTTAGGTTATTTTCTTTTTTATAAAATTAAACTTAGTCACTGAATTAGAGTTATTTTAAGGTATAAGAAGAGAAAAAATTAAACTCTTATCTCTTTATTATTTTAATTTATATCTTAAATATTTTAGCACTATACTAGCCATCAAATAAATAACAATGTAAAAAAATTATTTGGCAACTCAATTATTTGTGTTGTACTGTTTGTACTGTTCCTTCATATTCATCAAATGCAATCGTGTGGATGAAAATCACGTTAAATGTTCTTTTAAAATAAGTTCATTTTTTTTTGGTAAATAAATAAGTTCATTTTAAATTAAATAAAGTAGAACCTATTTTTTTTAATTGAAATACATTATATTGTTAATTTATTGAAATTATATAAAAAAATGTAACTTAATTTACATATAATGTTAAGTATCCAATCAATCATTCCAATTCGGTACGCAGGGTAGTTTTTTATTTCCCTCTACTGAGAAATAATTTTTATGCTCCAGGATCATCCAATGATTTGGTGCTTCCTTTTTTATCCCTGTTATTTTTTTTACTTTTTCAATATTATCCTCTCATTTACACTAAAGGACCACCTAAAAGATGGTGATCCCGGGTCACAATAAATACTGTCCTCCTTAACGAGAATGGACAGATATTTTGATAGGCAAGTTCAGTCTGAAAAAGCATCAAAAGTTTTTTAAACCTAATAAGGTGATCATATATTGAATGGCAGTCGGCAGGGACATTACATAATATCCATTCCATTCTGATTTATAGTTTGCCTACAGTTACATTTTATAAAAATAATTGACATACATATTTTAAATAATTAATTTGATCACATTTAACGATAAAATTGTTGTGTATGTTTCTTAAAATTTAACTGAGCATATTATTAACATATTTTGTGATAAAACAAAATTAACAATTAATGGTAGATTTTTTTCCTTTCTAATAAGTATATCTTTGGAATTTCAATGTAACGATAAAGGAAACTATTGTATTTTATATTTTAAGAGAAAATCTAATCCAATTTTATTGTACATAATAAATTGTTAGTAATTTTTACAATAAAATATACAAATACCATTAGGAAGCCCACTTTGTTAACAAAGTAGAGACGTAAATATGTTTACCGAAAAAAGAAAGGGAAATATTACTCTCATATTACATAAGTAGTTATCTTCTTTTCTCTCACTTTAAAAATCGTACCTCTTCTTTTTCTTTTTTGCTTTTAAATAACGAGCCCTACTTGGATTCTCTCTGTAACATAAGAGAACTACTCTCTTTTTACATTGAGAGAAATATTACCCAAAAAGAAATAAGAGGTGATGCAAGATGTTTAACGGTAGACTTCATATGATATCTTCGTGATGAAAAAATTTAACATGGTTCAGGCTGACCATTTATTCAGTAGTCCTTTTTATAAATTGAAATTTTTCTTCCATTTCTATCATTTTCTTTTTAATTTTCTCTCTCTACCCCTCTTTTTTTCTATTTTTGGAAGGGACCACCATGGTCCCATACCACAAAAAATAATCTTCTCCTTCGTGATATATGGCTGTACATTCTAACGAGAAGCCCACAGTGTGAAGTGTCTGAACTTGAATTGTGGAAGGTGTCCCAAAATGAGGGGTAGAACGCGTCCAACGTGAAGTGGTTCAATTACTTTTGCTTCTCCTTTTCCTTAAAGTTAAAATTTCTAGCTTTTAAAAAAAAGTTAAATTTTGACTTTTTGTGTAACTTTTACTTTCTTTAAAAGTCATTAACCAAACAATATAAAAATGTCAGAATCCTTTTTTTAAAAAAAGAAAGCAACTTTTGTTTTGGAAAAAGCTGATTTATACATTTTATGATAATTATGTTAATTTAAAGTTGTGAGATCTTTCTTTATTTTTAACTTTAAGGCTTAATCGTGTGCTAATGCTGTTTTCGTGTTACTATATCGTAATTGATAAGGCATTCCATTTGAGCGTTGGGGAGCTAGAGGTTGGTTTGTATTTCGAAATTGGTGGAGTATCTCACTCTATGTGTGCTCGAAAGTCATATGGATCAAAGTTACGCTTGAGACATCGTTGGTGTATATCAAGCGTGATGGAGAATGTGATGGGGCAAGGTGATGTAATGGGGGAATGTGATGGGGCAAGGTGATTCAATATTTTGGAGTAACGAGTTATGAAAGCGGTGATTTGCTTATACTCAGTTATATAAATACATATATAGGGAAAACTTTTCTTATTTTACATAAATAAAAATCTTTTCTCCTATTGAAACAAAATGGTGGGATCATTGTTTAAAAAAAAATGAAAAATAAGAAAAATTGACACATAGTTCCATGTATCGGTAGGAAAAAGCTCTTATCACATGTGGCGGAAGACGATCATTGCCATATATATATATATTTGTATTTTTTTTTTTGTATAACTGGTATTCCCAGTCAATCTCCTTCGATCACCTACCTTGCCCTCAGGGTACGACGCTGTAGGTTAGCCCCTCATTGGAACAGCGAGTGCATTGAGTTTCGCTACCAGAGGAAGGATGAGACTAATCCCTCAATCGAGGAGGAAGGCACATCCTCTGATCCCCAAATATTTTCCAAGAATTTGCTTGAGGCAGGGTTTGAACCCCTGACTCAAGCAAAGTTGCCAACTGGACTACCCTTGGGATTTAGGTATTTGTATTTTATTTTTTTTTGTCAAGGAGGTATTTGTATTTTTAAATGATATAGTTTATGTTCTTTCTTTTTCTTTTCTTTTTTGTAATGATAATTTATGTTATTTGACTGTTACAAAGAGGTGGATTCACATATTTTATTTTTTGTGTTCATTTTTTCCTTATGATTTAATTTTTTATTTCACTTAAAATGACACAATTATACATTTTTTTATATGACTAACTTTTCTTTTATATATATATATATATATATATATATATATATATATATATATATATATAATCATATTTCTGCGGCCACTTTAGTTAAGTTTGTTTACGATTACCCTTTTTAACTAAGTATGACCAGTCATACATTAAAATTGCATTTTCTCTCTTCGTCACGTTAGCCAACAATACTTTTCCTTATATATATATATATGGGTTTATCATCTATCATTTAACATGACCACAAAAAATTCCCTACACACACACAACATTTTGTGGGGCCCGCAGCAAAAAAAAAAGATAACACAATCATTTTTCCTATAACATAACTCTTATAAAACTCTCTATATATATATATATATTTGAAATACATCCATCATGTTGTAGAAATCAAATTTTTTATCAGGTTAGGAAAAAGATAAATCAATACATGGAATAAAGTGTCCCATCACTATTTTTAATATTATATATATCTTGTCTTTTTTTAACATGATGACAAAACTGGTTCCTACAACATGAGGGATATAATCCCCTATATATGGGTTTACATTTCGGTAGCTGTCGTACGTGCAACAATTAAATATTTGCCATATATATATATATATTTGAAAACATTTAATGTAGAGAATCATAACCATACAAAATTATCTAGGAAAAAATATTTCTACAACCACTTTATACAAAGTTATCTACAACTATCCAAAACCAGCGAATATATCCAATTTATTCATCAGTCAACCAAGGTTCATCACACTCTACTCTCTGTTTTATTTATTTTTTTGAAAACCATCACACTCTACTCTATTACTACATCAATTGAACATATTGGAGGTAGAGCACATAACAAATGCAGAGTATTTTTATGGATATCAGTGGCTCAGGGAACCCAACCCCTCAATTAAAGCATTCAAATCTGAGTTAGATGATCCTCCTTCTTCCACAGCACGCCTAGCTAGCTGTGAGAGCAATTTCGCTTTGTTCCTCATTTCCTCTGCTTCTTCACCTTCCATTATCCTCTTCACAGCCTTCTCCACTGCCTCCCATTTAATAGTATCCCCAACCAATCTAACCCATTTTTTAGCTCCAACAGGCACACCAATTTTAAGTACCTCAGTGACCAACTTCTCATTGTAAAATTGCTCTGCACCCACAGGCCAAGTGACCATAGGTACCCCAGCACTCACTCCTTCCAGTGTTGAATTCCATCCACAATGAGTCACAAATGCTCCAATTGCTTCATGGTCAAGAATCAACACTTGAGGTGCCCAACCTCTTATAATTAGTCCCTTCCCTTCCATTCTCTTCTCAAATCCTTCAGGCAGCCATTCCTCTCTCTCTTCTCCATCTTTTTTGCTTTTCCGCACGACCCAAATGAATTGTTGACCGGAAGCCTCAAGACCCGTAGCAATGTCTCTGAGTTGAGAATCAGGAAATTTTGCCAGACTTCCAAAGCACAGGTAAACAACTGAACTGGGTTCCTTCATGTCAAGCCATTTTAGGCACTCATGTGCATCGATAGATACCTCCTTTCCTCTATGTGTTTTTTCTTCAATATCTGTGTTTCTAAGAGACAGTGGACCAATATGCCATGCTTTTCTTCCAAGCACCTTCCTGTAATGATCTGCATATACCTCCTCGAGTTCGTAGAAACTGTTAACAACCACCCCATAGCACCTCATCTCTGACTCCTTCACTTCCTCCAACAATTCGGTGAAGTCTGTCCTCTCAGGATTCCTTTCAAAAGGTGGCATCTGCAACCTTGTCATTTTAATCTCACCCGGAAGATTAGGAAGGACAAAGGGTTCAGAATCAGAAGAAACATTATTGTAAGGCTCGTAAAGTCTCATACTTGCCGTAGCACACATGGAGAAGAAACTAGTCCCGTGGAACACGAGCCTAGGAATTCCAAATTTGGCAGCAGAATCAGTTGCCCACGGGAAAAACATATCAGCAACAACACAATTTGGATGCTGCTGAAGCAATAGTTGCTCGAGGGGCTCTTGTAGCAATCTAGTGGCCAAATAGAAGGAATGAAGTAAATCTGGCGAAGGGATTGAGTCAATATTTTCGCACCCTTTAGGTAAACCAGCCTCTGCACAGGGGAACTCAATGGTTTGGATATGAATCCCGTTGCTAACGGTTTTGGATTTTCCAATGACTTTGGAGATGAAAGTTGCGTTGAGGGGAGTGGTGATTATGGTGGCCTTGACACCCTTTGAAGCAAATAATTTGGCCATGTCAACGGTTGGTATTATATGGCCATCAGCCAAGAAAGGGAAGAAGAATATGTGTAAAGTATGATATTCATCACCCATCTTTTTTCACTAGTGAACAAACAAACTCAGAGAGTTTAGCCCCCAAACTGGAACTTTTAGTAAGTAATAAGAAGGAAAAGAGATGGAAGGAGAGAGGGACACTAGCCTATGGCATGAGAAGGTTAAGAATTTATAATTAATAAAAGGAATGGAATCCGTGTTAATGATTATACTTCGAGGGGCGTTTGTTATGGTTTTTTTATTGGTTCGCCGGAAATCATGTTTAGATAAATATCGAATCCATATTTGTTAAAGTAAAAAGAAAAAAATTCCATACACCAGTGGTTTTATGGATAGTGCAATTTGTTGTACAGAATCCAAAATTGAAATTTCATAAATTGGATGGAATGTTTTGTTTTTCGGGAAACTGGAAATTGAGGGAAATTTTTTTAGACAGAATTAATCTTTATAAATATAGTAAACAGATTGGTACAATTTAAAGTGAGATTATTTTCGTAAAATAACTTCACATTTCCATTAATATTTCACAGCTAACCAAATACACACACTTATAAAGTAAACTATAAATTCCTGAGAAAATTTTAACATACCAAACATCTTTTACTAACATTTCAGACTAAATATATTTCACACTACATTCCAGTAATAATTATTTTTTGAATTTAAAAAAATTTCTCCTCTACCAAATATCCGCCAAGGAAAATCTGATTCGTTATTCTCATCTGTATTATAGATTACGTTCTTAATAACTCAATTATATTTCACATAAATCTATTACTAAATAGTACTTGAGCCAAAATGAAAACCCGTTTTAATAAAGTGACATACCGCAAGGAGCACCTGCAAATTTCTAGTCACGAGTGCTGTAATTTCCTCACAGACTTGACGGAGAATACTTTTAGTGCACGTTACCTACCGGGTGGAATTGTCACATAACTGGCATTCTTCTTAGCAGGAATTATTGCAGTAGGATAATGGGTAAGAGGATTTGAAAAATATTGGCTCAGTTTGATTTCTATTTTTTAAAATAATTTTTTAGTTTTCAGAATAAAAAAAAATTAAAAAACTAATTTGGTAAAATTTAATTTTTAAAAAATATTTTGAAAATTATAACTGTTATTTTATTTTTAGAACCAAATTAAAAAAAGTGTCTGAGTTATTTTTATTTTTTGTTTTGATTTTTAACTTTTAAAAAGAAAAAAATAGAAAATAACAGTTTTTATAATTATTTTACAAAACAGTTTTAAGGAACGGTGATTAAAATGTCATTGTTCCTTATCTTTTTTATTTAAATATCATGCAAATAGTATTATTTTCTAATATGCTACGTGAGCAAGATCGCTAGACATTATAACAAACTCTATTTGCCGATGTGTCAAATTTTTAGTGGACAATAAATTTGCTATGTGAAGTAACGAACTTGACCCTGACAACTTGGACAAACTCGCTGCCACCGAGAGTGAACTAGGTGTGATATAATTCGCTCCTCTTCCGTGCGAGAGATTTATTATGGATGGGACCACCATTTTTAGGTGGTTGACTTAGTATAAATGAGGGTTAAAATTGAGAAAGAAAAAAATAATAAAAATAAATAAAGAAAGAAAAATTAATATTGTGAGAAGAAGTACTAAATCATTGGCTACTCCACAAGATATTTTCCTTTCGAGACGAGAAAAAGTTATAGCTACTGTGTACTCACTCTTAATTTTTGTGCTGTAGTTGATGTTTGGAGATTGTATTTATAGTAGAGAACCATAATTTAAAAGAAATATGGCACCTTGTATTCGAGATTAAATTTAGTGCACCAGGTCCACGAGAGATTGGGCGGGTGAAGGAAAGAGAGTAAAAGACTAATTGAGGAGAAATAAAAGATAAAGGAAAAAAAGATAAAAAAAAATTCACGTACTTCTCCGTAGATGAAAGAACGATGAAGGGCAGGAGTGTATTAAAAATTTCCCTCGTATTAGACTTGTGAGTTGATGTTTTTTTTTGTCTCAATCAGAGTTTCAATTTATTTTTTCTTCTTGTGATGGGACGTGACTTTTTGTATCTCCATCAGAATTCAATTGGTTTTCTTCTTTGATATAGAAAACCGAGCTTGCTTTACTTATTTAACAATGCTTTTGTGTGTGTCAGAAAGAACCACCAAGACAAGGCAAACAGTATATCGAGGGACATTAATTACAGCCACACAGTTCCTATAGCGAATTTGTGCGTGTCATAAATTTATTTTTGTTTAGTTCCTTATTACTCCTGGCGAATGATACTGTTACGTGTTCTCTTTTCATTCGAGTAGTTCGCTATATCTAATAGCGAACTTGATAATCACAGGAAACATGTCACGTCAATAAATTAAGTTTGCTTTGATAGTGTAACAAATTTTGACACGTGTTATTTTGAAAAATAACATTATTTATGTGGCATACTGGTAAAAAAATAACCAATGTGTGATACATTTTCACTGTTCCAATAAATAATTTATTTTCTTTAATTAATGTCTTATTTTTATCAAATTATTAATAAATAATTTATTTTAAAATTAGATGAAAAAATGATTTGATAAAAAATAAAATATATTTCACATTATGAGAGAAGATGCACCGAATTTTTATTGCATTCATAACAGTAAAAGATTTCATCTATAATATAACACGTATTTTATTCTGGAATTTATTAATAAATAATTTATATTAAAATCAGATAAAAAATTAATTTAATAAAAAATAATACACATATTATATTATAAATGAAAGATGTAAACGAAAGATCACTGTACCATGTAGCACTGAGGGGGCATTTGGTATGGGGAATAATTTTTTAGTATTTAGGTATGGGTATTAAAAGTGGATGAAAAAAAAAGTACCAAAAATAGTATGAAAATGATGTTTGGTAGATCAAAATATTATCGGAATATTTATTAATTTTATTAAACGGGTGTTTGGTTATTGTTAAAATATTAGGAAAAATAGGTAACTTTTACAAAATTAAATCA